>VZUI01095042.1:0-139546 GCA_013401135.1 Cettia cetti
TAGCAGCAGATAAGGGAAACACTGCCCCACCTGGTTTCAACAGCTCATGAAGATGGTGATAGAATACATACTTTGGGCACATCTTACATTTAAACCTAGGGCACTGTACTAGCACGATCCACAACTGATGCACCACCAACACACAGAATGATACAGCACAGATGTCCAAGTGCGAAAAAGTTAGATTTAATTTTCTACTTCAGTATTTACACAGTTTTGAAAATGAGACCAGATTGGATGAAGGGGTTCAACCTCCTCAACCACACTGGTCAAAGTCACAGTCCATCAGTTTCTCCTCCCAAAGAGAAGAACGTAAACAATATAGACAGTTACAGAAACATTGCTTTGTTTACATGAAAATCTGTGAGAAACTCCGCTACAAGAATGCAAAATCAGAAGGCTGAAAAAACAGGATGACACACAACAACTACCAAGTACCTGGAACTCTTAAATGGTTATTCACAGTCTGGTCACTCCATGAGTATGTATCTCAAAAGCCAGATCCTTATCTAGAGGCAGGTAAAAATCTCCCCAAACCAAAGTTCATAATTGTGTCTCTTTTGTGGGAGCTCAAATCTTTATGTGTATGCAGCTGTTCTAGGAAAAACAGCTTTTGTAGCATTTTTGGCTCTCAAACTTGTTTCTATCAGACAGTTCATGGTATTTCAGGAGTTTCCCAAGTGACTTGCTTTTTCTATTTCCCCATCAAAAAACTTTGTTTTCAAGTGGAGAGAATGTATTTTCTCTAGGGATGAAATCAGGGAAATACCAGCATAGCAGACTCTAATAACTATGAAGTCAATATTACTGGTGTACCTTTTTCTATAACACCTGGGCACAAATGTAGGATGAAAATGCAGAAGTTTATTTTAACAAAACACAGCCCAGCAAACATATGATCCTGATCTGCACAGCTCTCTAATGGAAATGACTTGGAAATATTGCTGTGAAAAAGACTGTAAATAGACAGCAAACCATGGAATTGGCAAAGTATAATCACCAGAATATAATCACCAGAATTTCTCCTGCTTAAACCCAGGCTGCACTTCACCAATTTCATTTGACATCTTCTAAGGTTACAACATGAAATGCTGTCACTGAAGATACACTGAGGTTTCATGAGAAAGCTTCAATATGACCTAATTGCAGCCCTCCAGTACCTGAAGGGAGCATACAGAAAAGCCAGAAGGGGTCTTTTTACAAGGGCGTGTAGGGACAGGACAAAGGGGAATGGATTCAAACTGAGAGTAGCTTTAGATAAATTATATGGAAGAAATTCTTCACTGTGAAGGTGGTGAGGCACTGGAACAGGTTTCCCAGAGTTTTGGATGCCCCACATCTGGAAATGTTCAAAGCCAGGTTGGATGGAACTCCGAGCAACCTGATCTAGTGGAAGGTGTCCCTGTCCAGGGGCAGGGAGTTTGAATGAGTTATCTTTAACATCCCTTCCAGACCATTCATGATTCATGACCAATAAAATATTCTCCATATTTTCTGCAATATAGTTTCTCCTTCCTTTAAATGTGAATATTTGAGAATTGCTGGATCATTTTAGAATGTAACACATATATAATTAGGATGATCGCTAGCAGTATCTGCTTTCAAGTTAGTATTCATTATTCATACTGACTTTACTTCTGTGAGACAACCACACTGACATTCAATTTTTACCTTATTGTATGCTTGCAAGAAAATGGATCAAAACAGAATACAAGTGCATGTTCTGAAAAGAGACAAATCCCATTATTGTCAGGCAATTCACCATCACTTCTTTACAACTTCACCTACTTTGCAGCACTAATGTAAATCTTAGAAACCCCACATTCCTCTGGGCAGCAAAAGACTTCAGGAATTTTTAGGGTCTTTATGCAAACATGCACCAGTCTTACCTGAACAATCTCTCCTAGCAACACAGTGTATATACATTAAAAACCACCAGCTTTAATACATAAACAGAAATACCTTACATATGACTTGTTATTTACAATATATTAACAACTTAGCATTTGCTGATGGGGAAAATATTTTAAGGTCATGTTCCCTCCTCAAACAGCAAGGTTTTCTGTTTCCTGCAAAATGGGAAAAAATGGGAAAGCTGCACAGTAGTATGTGGTTTACTGACATCTACAACATGAAGAAGGTAATTTTTGGCAGTTAAAATGATATTGCTTCACATCTGTGGGCATTCTCATATGGCTGGAGCAGGCAGCAATCAATCTTTGTTTAAACACACCCCTCAAGTTAATGCTATTAATTAGGACAATTGGCTCTGGCTGGGATAACCAAGATCCTAAGCTCTTTCTGAGCAGCAAACACCAGTCAATATGAATTATGAAGCACTGAAGCAAGTTTGTTTGCCGGTAGATCATTTAACAAATGAGTCAATAGCTCATGCATTTAAAATCAAGTTTTCTTTGTCATAATAAGTCACAGCCTCAAATACAGTGCACCAAGGCAGCATAAGCTGAAAGCACACAGATGTGGCCAAGTATAAGAGAAGAAAATGCTACAAGACAAATGAGAAAATTTCACTTGTAATTCAGGGTGTCCACAACTATCTTTAAAAATTCTAATAGAAAGAATTTGCACTGGAAATAAAACAAAGAGGTAGGTAAAGGAAATAATACACGAAATCTTTTCCAGTTTCTCCAGGTGAATGGTGCCATTGCCTGTGACAAAGCAAGTACTGTTTTGTTAATTTAATGTAAGCTCCACCTTCAAGCCTAAACTGGAATTGCTACATTTAAGTCATGTCCTTATATCACTTGTGTGCCCCAAGAACAGTGCTGCTCAATGTTCTCAACTGTGTATTGTGCACATGCTTATTAAATTAATTAGTGGCTTTACTTCATCCAATTTCTTCCAAAAAGATATAAAAATGGTTATAGACTGGAACCCTCTTGCCTCTAGTTATAAGGAGCTTTCAGATGAAAACCCTAATTCTTGCTATGACAGGTCTCTCAAATGTGTCTGCTGTGCTGAATGTGGGTCAAGAGGAACTTTGTTACCACAGAGCTTCTGATGCCAAATGCAGTTTGGGAAAAGACCATGAAACTGTAAGTAGATTAAAAAGGAAAATACAGAGTCATATAGGGCACTCGGCACCTGATAATGAGGCCTTTTAATGTCAGTATATGGGTTTCTGAAGTTTATATATCACAGCACACAGTGAAAGCTCCACAAATTATCTGGAAAATGATGAGCTGCATTTGAGAAAGGTTTTAGAAATGGGATATTCTGGAGAAAATTCTTTCTTACTTCTGTACCACAGTGATTTAAAAGGCCATCGTTTAGAGGTAAGAAATTCTCAATCTTTTATGTAAAAAAAGAATATTACTCTAAAAAAATAAGATGTTCTCTTCTTTCTTTTTTTTTTGTTTAAAAAATATAAAATAATCTAGAAGACCTGCTTGTTCCATCTGAATAGAAAAAAAGGAAAAAGTCTAATTGAAAAAAAAAAAAGAGAAAAGGGTATATCAGAGAAATCAGTTTAGAGAAAGTGCAGAATCTTTGTTCTCAAGTACTTTGTAGGCCAGAATTTCAGATGCCTGTTTCTAATATTAGCTAGAAAATGGTACATAATAAAACCTAACAACAGTGCCATTTACTTGTATGGTCTCCCTTGTGGGTAGCATATAGACTTGTTTTTATCTCTTCATTTTTGCTTAATCCTACCCTAAAATCTCTTAGATTAAGAACATCACACAGGCAGTGACTGAGTAGCTCTGTTGCTGGTTTTTGAATTGCCTTTGCTCTCTGTCGTGAAAAAATGGTCATGTTTATCCGAGTTCACTTAATTATTTGCCTCCTCATTCTTTTCACTTCTAGCACTTCTAATTGTTCTTGAAATTTCTTTTGATGATTATTCTGAAGCATAACCTCCTGTACCCGTTTAAAAACAACTGTTTCCAATGCCTTGTATTCTTTTATTGGCTGTGTTATGAAATCGTGGGGATAAAAAAAAAATAAAAAAAAAAGAGAAAAACCAGTTTATATAAACAGCTTGATATTTTTAGACCATGGGGTCAAGCAGATCAGCTTTTAATTAGAAACAGATTAAACTTTGATCATTCCTGCAGAGCTCTACAGCATTGACTGAAGGTAATCCCCACAAGCTTTGGAGTGGGCGTCATTGAGATATCTTGCCAGTGACTTTGCATTTAAAAACTGAAGGTCAGAAAGTCAAAGCAGCATGCTAAAGCTGGTAAGATTCAACATCCTACTGGGGCATTGACACAAATGATGTGCTGCTGGGGAACACAAAAGAAGAGCAGTCCAAACTACAAATCAAGTACTAAAGTGCTGCTAAGTTCTCAAGTTCGTTGATTTATGGTAATGTATGAATATCTCTTTTTCAGCAAAACTTATAAAAATAGATATTATTCTAGCTCATAGCTGAGGAAGATAAATAATTTTTGTTTCTAAAGGTTTTGGCCACAGAAGCTACTGTTAGCTTCAAAATGCAATGGAAAGGCTCACAGGATTTGAGTAAGAGTGTATAACCATGGAGCTGTTTATGGAATTTCTATAATAATCAACTTATTTAGATTGCCATGTCCCAAATGTTAAAACATTCTCTGTGCTCATGTAGCTGTGCATCTCTTAATACTGCTAACTACTGTGAAATCTCACCAAAGTTCTCTTCAAAGCAGTGCAGCCCCATGAGCAAGCCATCAGACTTAGATTCTCTATCCAGCTCTGGAGAACTCATTTGAAAACCCTTTTTGTCTTATTTTACTCACACTTTTAGGGGACTATCTTGCCCTCTAGGAGTACCATAGGTATTTAACTTATCAGAATAATCTTATTCCTTGCTGGTATATGTTAAAGGGCCTTATTTGGCTCTACATTAAGGGCATAAGGAATGGACAGCACAAATTAGCAGATGCACTGGAGATTGCTGTAACTCTCTGGACATCGGAAGGAGAGGCAGTCAGAAATACAGTCAGCGAAGCACTAACCTTAGGGGAAGCTTTTCACTTATCTCTTCAGACTGCATTGCATTCAAGTATTTGAAATTAAAAGAAATTACTTTTGGAAGAAGCCTGCTTTTATTAATTAATTGAAGGTGTGTCTTGTCAAGGGACAATGAGATTTACTAAGGGTATCTGACAAACTGTGTGTGTGCTACAAGAACATCCTAAGTGAACTGGTTTTTCAAATTTTTTTCAATCTAGTGTTGATCTTGTATGCCTAATTTTTTTCCATGCTAAATTGGAGTTAATTTTTAATTGTGGTTATTTGTTTGGGTTGGTTTTTTTGTTGTTGTTGTTGCTTTTTTGTTGTTGTTGAGGTTTTTTGTTGGGGTTTTTTTGTTTGTTTTGTTTTTACTTTTAGTGTATCAATCTGGGAATACATAATACATGAGGTAATGCATTCCCATGGGGAAAGCTTCTCTGTCAAAAATGCAGAAATGAAGACAACTTGATGTATATGAAAACCTTTTCTGGAGGAACAAATAAATATAACTTTTACAATTTAAATTTTAAGCATTATGTTCTTATTTTCCTAAGTGATTTGATTGAATGCAGTGAAAATTTGAATTGAAACTAAAAATCTTGAACTTCAAGGAAGCCAGATGGCCTGATTAATGAGAACTTTATCTTCCAGGATTCTTTAAACCTAATTTTTGAGGAAAAGTTGAGAGAGTCTAAGCAGAGTAAATGCACTGACTTCCAACTTAGTTTTTCAGTACACTTTATACAAAGAAACTCTGGATGGGTAGATGAATGAGCTGAATTTTTTCACCCTTTTGCAGCTCTCAGTTGTCTCTGTTCTCTTGCTGAAGCTGACGTGCAATGACTGGCTCTTTGTGCTTCACGTTTGTGTTTTAAGCAGGCTTTCCTGGCCCTAAGGCTCTGCCCTCACGGCAACACCAAGCCTTGATCAAGCCAGGTGTGGCGGCAGGTGCCTGTCACTAGAGGGCGATGCACATCCAGAGTTTTAGGGATTTTTGTCCCTCCAAAGGAACCGACAGGTAGCACTGCGGGTTGCCGTGGATTCAACACGGCTTGCTGCTGTTGTGGCGCTGAACTTTCTAATTAGTTGTTAGATATGTGTATGATAACACTGATAAGAAAATACAAGAATTTGGGAAATGGCTAGGAGATCTCTGCCTGGAGTTTTACTGGAGTTTTACTGAATATGCTGTGTCACTTTTATGAGTTTTTCTTGTTGAGCTTTGCTTAAATATTTCCTTTCCTATGGCACCTCTTGATCTTCCCCCCCCCCCCCCCCCCCCCCCCCCCCAGGCATGCATGGTTCTTTTTTTCTAATTACTTTTTCTTTGAGTTATTGAAACATAAATGGGTTGATATTTTTTTTAATTACATAAGTACTTACTTTCTTCCAATGAACTCAGTAAATATCTTTTGCACATGTCTGACCCAGCTGGTAATGTGCAGTGGGTGGGCAAAGCAACAGCTCATGCTAATTGTAATGAACTCTGCATGTAACTATTGTTACTTAATTGCTATGAACATCTACTGGCATATTACAGCAAAAGCTGTTGTATCAGAATAACCTGAAGTACAGTGCTGTGAAATATAACAAGCACACAGCTAGAAAAACATCAAAAACCCCAGCATTGTTTTAGTCTTTTTCTGTCACCATTTAAAGCAATCATTTGCTCTTTCAAGCACATCTCAGCAGCAGCATGAACATGCTCTGTGCAGCACTGTGATACAACGACACACAAGCACACTATGAAAGGAGCTGGGCTGGACAAGATAGGAGCTTCCAATGAGCCATTTATGGAAAATTTTAATGTAATTTCCTATGACTGGGATGAACTTTGTTTCTAGTATGATTTTTCACTTGTCTAAAATTAGTTTTATTGTGAGAAAAAATTGTCATACTGCAAAGGTAGACATGTTGACACTCGGGTTTCCACAGCTGCAGTCTTTTTTTAATTTTTAGGTCAAACTCCTCAGACGTTAGGGGGGTATCTGAGTTGGAAATGGTATCCCACTATCTCAGAGTTTTTGTCACCATTTGAGAATTTAGAGTACTCTGTTATCACAGGACCCATCAAGAAGTCAGGCAAGGGGTTTATTCGTTGTGTTGCCCATTACCCTCACCAAGAAACTGAAGGGATAGGCCTGCCAAATGCTCACTAGGCAAGATATACCTTTGTTGCACAATGCTGTCTTGAGGGAGAAGCAGTGATCACCACGGAGTCGAAACGGGAAAAGAGGAAGTTTAATTTTTTTCTACAACTTATGTAGATTTCTAAAAAGGAGACCAGATTGGAAGACTGAGTTTCAACCTCTTCAACTCCACTGGTCTTAGAAAGTGCCCATCAAGATTCCTTTCACAGAAAGGAATCCAAAAAACATGATAACAGTTCTGTAAACATTACTTTGTTTACATGAAATTTCTGACTCCAAGGCTGAAGGCTGGAAAACAAGGTGACAATACCTTGTCTATCTCCATTCCTTTTTGGGAATGGAGAATTTGTTCCTTCCTAATCTTTAGGGCTTTTCAAGAAAATTTATTTTGATGTCAGTATTAATAGGCATTGTTGCAACCTTCTAAATCAGAAAAATTGCAGTGACAAGCTCACAGTTGTTATCCAAGCAAGATGAGGCTGGATATGTGAGTTTGCTGGTATTTTCTCCCTAAGGTACAATACTTCATCACTAGAGATTTGGTGACTTTGTGTTGACTGGTGCAGTGGGATTCCCAAAGCCAGTTCTTGGTATCCTGCCTTACACTGGGCCACTCTGGGGTGCACCATCACTGTGGGGTGTTAGAGAGAAAACTAGCTTTTTTCTCTAGCTTTCTTCTTTTTGAATATGTTCTTTTCTAAAGACTCACCTTGGTTGGAGAGCCATGTTTGGGAAAAGACCACTTCCAGTATAGCCAGAAGAGATATGTTTCCTTTTTGTATATACATGAAATGGGCATTTATCCAGTGAAATTCATGCACAATTATTTCACTGGTGAGGCACAACCATGTCAAGATGTATCTCAAGTCATGTCCCTGCTCACCAGTTACTTCTGCCTCGTCCCCCCGACAGGGCTGTTTGAGATGAGAGAAAGCTGTTCTTCTAGGCAAATACTTTTAAGTTAATTAGCTCTAATACAAAATAAACAGAGCTTCTTTTTGGTAGGGCACAGATTCTTCCACCTTTCGAGGGCCTAACGTTTTGCATGTTTGTACCCACACACAAGCTGTGAGATGTCAGTCCTCTTCCTTTCCACATAAAGAACAATTAAATGATGGAAGATGTTTGCTTACTTTATCTTCTTCAACCCCAATATGGAGTCCCTGCTTTGCAGCAATTGTTGTATTCTGTTTCCTTGAGGTCTGTGGTACAACAAAGCAGTCAGGTGATGACCTTGGATCGGAGCAGATGTCATAGCACCATGTATTTGTTTCCAGTGCTATTTAACATTTGCTGTTTGCCCTAAGATAGCAAGCTGGCTTTTCTTATGGTACTTTTCTTGTATAAGCTGGTCTGCCAGAAGTTCCAATTTAAACCTGATCTGATGCAAACAAGTAAGCTAAACCATGAAGACATTGCAGATGAAGTTAATTCAGTTTTGGTGCCAAGAGGAGCTTTGACAGGATCCACATACCAAATCTTGTACCCTCATGGCTTGAGGAGAAGAAAATGGGTTTTTGGTGTTTGACTAAGATTTGTCTTTGAAGAACCACTTCAGGGAACACAGTTACCTTGATTTGCTCTTGTAATGCAAATTCTGAGGAGACTATCGTCTTATGGTGTAGTCTCTGAACACCTGGGCAGAACTTAATCAAGGAGAAGAAAAAGTAGGAACTACTCATGGTGTGCACTGTTTTCATACTTGTCTTGGAGAATTCTGTTCTAGGTTAAGATTCAAGACCTGAATTCTCAGATACTTTTTCCATCTGTGTCAGGAATGCAGGCCTGATAAAGCTAATTACATTTTCCCCTGAGCCTGGATTTGGGATGGAGTGGTATGTGCTGACTACTTCCACAGCTTGTGATGATATTCACATTTGGCAACAGAGAAATAAACTGAGGTTGAGAAGTAACGATTGAGGAAAATCTCTGATTTGTATAGCTGAAATTGTGGCAGAAAGTCTTTGCCTAAGGTTAGGGGTTTTGACAATTATTGCACTTCATTACTTAAATGTTTCCTCAGATGCTTGAGGATCTTGGTGATTCTGTCAATGAAGTTTTAGCTGGGTTGGTTATTGGTTGGTTTTTGTTACCCTTAACATAACAATTTTTGTCTACTTAAGAGCCTCTCAAACAGAGGCTTGTAAATCCTAGGCCTCAGATCTCATTCAGCTATATTTGATTTGAATTGGTTTCCTCTATTAATGTTATAATTGTCACTAGTCTGTAAACATCATAACAAACCCATTTCACATTGTCTAAAACATTACAACTGAAACAGTTACATTCCATGATTTTTTAGAAACATGAGCTACTACAGTGTAGGTCAGGTCAGTCTGCTCTTCAGTTTCAATTTTCTTACCAAAAATAGCTAATTCTTCTGGTCATTAGAGTACTTGCAGGAATGCAGAAGGATTGACTTTAAATTCTACTACAATGGACATAGTTAAGTGTCAAACTTATCTTTGGCTTTCCTCAGACAGGTACCTTTGGGGTTTTGAATTGAAACCTACTAAGAAAAAGTGTTACGTCCATGTCTAGAATTACAAATCCTTACCAAAAAAATTCTTCATCAAAAAAAAAATTAATTATCTCACCTAAGGGAAAAAAAATAATTGACCAAATGTTCTTGTGAGTACTGTAAGCTGAAGCACCTACCTTCTTCAATGAGTTTCAACGTATTTTGATATTCTTTGATTCCATTATTATAACCATTAAAATATACACTTTACAGTAAAATTATACAATCCCTACCCCTTTTTTACTGCTCTGGTTCATGAACAAAGAACAATATTTAGGAAATATTTATTGGTGTCTTTTTCAGGAATTTGCATTAGTGGTACATTTCAAGAATTACTTTTATTTCTTGTGTACTTTGTGTGGTTGGCATTTTCATGATGCCTTATGACAGTGCAGTACCTTACTGACCTCTTTTGGCACAATACACTGCAATTCCTTAATTACTTTTAATCTCTTTTTAATGTCATTAGTGCAACTAGCACATTTTCTACTGCCAGTGGAAGTGACCAGTGATAATCTTAAAATAGGGTGGCCTGGCTGTGCCTGCTGCCTTCCTTTATCATCCCTTGTTTTTTGTGGAGCTCTAAAAATTGGGACAGGTAAGTATCACAAGACCTGTCTGTCAGCTGGCACAGGAAGAGTCGAGTTGCTCATCACAACTACAAAGAGTGAAATTAGCCATGCCTTGAGAAATGGCAGCTGCTCTGCGTGTGGTTCATTTTGCAGCTGCACTCTCCAGAGGCAGAGTAGTCCTACGTGCATGAGGCAGATGAAGGTTTTTGTTTCATTGTATAAGTGCTTTAATTTCTTTTAATTTAAAGCTAAGACATAACAACATTTGCAAATATTTATAGGAAATAAAAAAGCAGTTAATACTTTCCTGACATTCAAACTTGCCACTTCAGATATTTATTATGTGGGAGAGCAGGCTTTTTTTGACCAAACCCATATAATTTCTTTTAAAGAATATACTTGTACACCTCAGTGAAAACTGCTTTTTTTTTTTTTCTTTTTTTCTTTTTTTTTTTTTTTTTAATACAGCTGCTGCTTTGTGGTTTTGGGTTGGTGTATGATTTGTTTTTCTCTTTAAACTGCACCTGTATAAGAATGACAGAGCTGAGACAGTTTGGAGCATCACCAAATCACACCGTCAGAAAACCTCAGGATCAATGTTTTAATTATCACCTCACAAGAGGAGGCAGCCAAAATATACACTGCTGTAACCTTTATTGGTTTAGTAACTGAAGGTACATGAAAAAGCAATTTTGCATCATTAGACCAAAAATAACAAAGGGAAACAATCTTCTCAGAGCAGTTTACTTTTCAACAGAAAGACTTCTATCTCTTCTGATGCCTGCTGCATCTCTAAACTTATAAGATACTTTGGTTTCTTTCTTCATGATAAGATTGCCTTATAGGGAGGGACTGGGTAAAATTAGACTTGCTCTACCCACGTGTCTCTGTCTCTTTCAGAGTGATAGGCTTTGGTTCAAAGTGATCCTAGATAAAGGGTAACACAAACTGAAGAGGAGAAAGTGTGGAAATGTCTCAGCAGGAGACCTTGTACTGGGGAAGGACTTGCTTTGCCTGCATCTGTGGACTTCTCTGAAAGGGAAGAATCAAAAATCTGCTGTTCCAGCTTTGGTATCTGAAGCACTGGCAAGGATATCACATATCATCCCCTCTCTTTCCCCTGCTGCCCCCCTTCCCCCAGTTTATATGTGCATTCATTTACAATGTCACATAACAGCAAAAAAGGAAGCTGTGAAAATGAGATCCTTTTATAAAATGAAACTTGTAAATTCACCCCTAGAAATCCAAAGCATGATGTAATGCTGATCATTTTGTTGTCCTGTGAAAGGATGTCTTTTTTCTTCATAGCAGTCTGGAAGCCAAAGATAAAAAGGCTGAATTCTTTGTATGTTTCTTCTCAGGCTAAATCTTACCCAAGAGATCAACTAGATCCAGGCGATGTGTCAGAAGCCCTTACAATACAGGATGAGCTCAACTTGGGAATATGTGAGAAAAGTCATAAGCTAAATGATTCATAGAAGTATGAGAGAGAAAGAAAGATTCTTTTTAGCGTCTCTTATATGTTATCCCACTTCTTGGCAAATGTGCCCTGAGTACAGCATAATTCCTGGGTCTTTGAAGTTCTTTGTGCATTATCTTGCTCATTAGACCAATTTGGTTTTCTGGTGGTTTTTTTTTTTTTTTTTTTTTTTTTTTTTTTTTTTTTTTTTTTCTGGTGGTTTTTTTTTTTTTTTTTTTTTTTTTTTGTTTGTTTCTGGCTGAATTGGCACCTGTGCCACTTAAATCTGTTAGAAATTGCTGCTTTACTATTCATTAAAAAGAAGATATAATGATGGGAGTTAGCCACTATCACTTCATTTCTGCTATCTTTGGGCTTCGATGTCACACTCAGCCTTTCTACAAGACACTGTATGTGTGTCTAGGTAACTGATCTGCAACTAACTAGAAATCTAAGATTTAAATTTAGAACTCAGCTAATATTTGAATTTCGATAAGCTGCCTGTACTGTGCATGTCTTCAAGGCCAATCTTTACTTCAGGTAACAACAAGTGAACTTTGAAGGTGAAACTTTGCTTTATAGCTGCTCTTGTATTAAGTGCATCTTTATTTGTATTGTTGTAGAGTCTCAGCCTTGGACCAAAATAATAAATTTGCTACATCCTTTGAAAACATTTTAGTGTATTTGACTAGATAATGTTTAAGGCCCCTTCCAACCCTAACCATTCTATTATTTCTGGAAGTGGTCCTTGGGGTAACCCTGTAACTAAGGCACTCTAATTTTCTGTCCATATGGCTTTCTGTCATGAAATAAAAATAAAAGCTCTTCTAGAATGTTCAAAATGCATTTAGGGAAAGGTCTTTTACTATCACAGAAATAGGACACTTGCCAATTGCATCCACTAACAGCTGCTCTGAACTTTTTATACAGCATTTTCTGAAAATGGTGTATTAGGCTGTGTAGGACTATCCGTTCTGATCCAAATTCTGATTTTCAGAGCCAAAGTAAATGGTGAGATTAAGAGCACTGTTAGCAAATAGAGCAGTACTCTGTTAGCTAGTTATGCAGCCCCTTTGTATTAAGCGTAGAGCTGGAATTCAATGAAGAATTATAATTAAAAGGACATTTTGGAAGAGGTAATGGTTTTGTATTTGATCATTTTCCTTTGCCTTGTGAAATTGTATATTATGAGCTGCATTGAAGCGGCTGCCCACATTGGAAAGAAACTGAAATGATGTTTCCTGATGGGGTTGGCCTCTTTCTAAGGAAAAATGAGTTTGTGAATATATTTAAAAAAACATATTTGTATATTATATTTATAGACCTCAGCTGTCATTTCACTCCCAAAAGTCTAATTGTGAAAAGTTTAACTGAATTGAATCTCTGTGGAAATTCATTTTTCAGCAAGTCCAGGTGCTATTGTCATTTGTACCTGAACCGAATGTTTACATGCTTGATTCTCATGAGTTTTTGAAAACTAAATCTCTAGCAAAGTTCATTGTCTCACTTTCTCTTAATGAGAGCAGGAGAGTACAAAGCACTCAGAAACCAGAAGGCATTCAGTGCATTTTCTGGAGTGTCCAAATAGCACAAAATTATTCAGGACAGTGGCAAGCCACAGGCTTTTAGTTAGCACCTAGAAGAGAATTGTACAATGGTTTGGGTTGGAAGCCACTCTACAGATCACCTCTTAACATCCCCCATGTCATGGGCAAGGACACCTCCCATTAGAAAAAGTTGTTCAAAGGCCAACTTGACCTTGAATATTTGCAGGGATTGAGTACCCACAATTTCTCTGGGCAATGTGTCCCAGTGCCTCACCACCCTCACAGTACTCGCATTAAAGATCTGCTTCCTAATATCTAATCTCTTTCCATTTAAAGCCTTTCCTCCTTGTCCTACCCCTACATGCCTTTGTGAAGTCACTTTCCAACTTTCTTGTCCTCCCTTTAAGTACTAGAAGGTGCTCTGATAAGGTGTCCCTGGGAGCCTTCTTTTTCCTAGGCTGAACAGCCCCAACTTTCTCAGCCTATCTACACAGGTCAGAGCTGCTCCAGCCCTCTGACCATTTTTGTGGCCCTTCTCTGGACTAGCTCCAGCTCCAGCAGGTCCATGTCCTTTTTAAGTCGGTATAAATAATATGGATGGTTACAACATGAAGTAAAAGGCACTGTTTGTGCTTCCCTCCAATTCTTAAGTTTATTGGTTCAAAACTATTAAAAATATATAGTTCCATTTTCTTTCTTTTGAAGTCTTTTGATAGGAAATATATTTGATAAGTGTGATAATTTAAAAAGCCTCTGCAGGTAGCAAAACATGATTATTAAAGTCAGGGAAATAAAAGCAAAAACTACATTACATCTCATGAAAAGTCAAAATAGCCTTTATGTGAGTTTTAGGGTAGAATGGCTTATGATCTTAAGCTTCTTAGGCTAGCCTTGTTGGGGTGCACTTTCCATCAGAATCTTGTGCTATGTATACAGCACAGTAAACAAGGGAGCTTGAGGCCTGATAGCAGCCTGATGTTTCATCTTGGCCGATTAGATCTGTGTCTTCATATAGTTCTCCTATGCTGTGAGCACAGAGTCATGATTTCAGGTATCTATATACCTGTGCTAGTTCAGGAATTAAGCTATTTCACCATTTCTATACACAGAAGTATACAGAAGACATAGCATGAAAGACATTCTGAGAGTACCTCTTTTTTTTGTTGCTCCTTTTCTATGAAGCAGCTCTTTTACATAGATAGCTTCCCAGGCTATCAAACGGACCTAGTTTTGAATTACTGTTTCTTAATATTTCCTTTTTTTTTTCTTTTTTTAATCTATTGAATTAAATATGCTATGGAAAATCAAGCAGAGTTTTCCTCCTTAATCCAGAAGAACACTGTAAGCTTACAAGACTGCTGGCCAGGCAATACATAAATAATACACTGGGCAGTTGCTTGTCAACAAACTTTATTAGCAGTCATGAGTTTCCTTATAATTCATAAGTTTCTCTGTGCTGTAATTTGTTGCTGTTGTACCTTGTTAAGCCTTGGGGCAAGGTATTGTGTCTAGGACAAGTACTGCTTTATGCCCTTGTCCTGTGATATGCCCTGTCCTATGATAAACTTACAGTGTTTAATCAATCTTGGCTTGAAGGACAGGTTCTGGTCAGGTGGTGTGTTCAAACATACAGACAGAGAGTTCCCTGAGAAGAAGGAGGAAGAGAATGGCAGGTTCTTCTTTGTTTCTCTCCTGCCAACAGATGCAGGGAAAATACAGAGAATAAAACACAAGTGAAAGTCTTGAGCCTGTTCTCTGTCACCCGTGCTCCACAGATGTTTTTTAATCTTTTAGTCCCTAAGGAAATGAAGTACCTAGCATTTGTGCTAGGTACTTCATTTCCTTTGAAAGCAAGAATTCAGTTATCTTCCAGCATCAGAAGAGACCAGAGACTTGTTTTCAATATCTTTGCCAAAGCATGCTGGCTGCCAGTTAGTCTTCAGGTATAAGCAGAAAAGATAAAAGGTTATGTGAGCTCATATACCACTTCATGTTGGCTGCAAAGTGTAAAAGGAAACAGGGAACAGATTCAGAAACAAGTTGTGGAAAAATGTATATTCAAGTAAGACAGCAAATATACCTGTAATAGACAAATATTCTTTAAAAACAAGTAAACGAAACCAAAAAATGCTGCTTTGGGGAATCACTATGGTCTAGTTACCTGGATATATGTTTTAGAACTTCAGAGCTGTGATAAGAATGGACTCCACACTTTTTCAGTCAGGAGCTGAGAGCATCCCACTGCAAAGGGTGTGTACCCTTTGGCCTCTTCATGTAGCCTGCCTGCAGTGCTGAAGAGCAGTGTTGGCAGACTGGTACTCATCTGCCAGGGCCGACACTGAAAAAGTGAATGGTCAGTTATTTTCAACAAATTAGATAATATCACTACTGAAATTTAGGAAAAGCCACCATGTGCCTGCATGAGCTGTCAAAACGGGTTCCCGTTGAGAGCTCTAGAGTCTTGAAGCAATGACACCAAGTGTTAATGGTCTAGACAAACTCCCAGTTTGCTGGCTAAAGGGACTTTCATCTTTTACTCTGGCTCTGGTGTCCCTTATTTTTTACTCATTATTTAGCCAGTTTCTGTTCTGACAATGCTTAAACAACCAACTGAATCATAAGTACAGAGTGTCATTTTAGCAAGTCTTGTTACTTAGAACTATGTCTAGAGCCTAAAGTTAAGTATCCACTGAAATAACAAGGTACTATCTTATTTCAGTAAAATTTACACATTTAAAAGAAAAACAACAAAACTTCACTTTGAGGCTGTACTACTATGGGTAACTTTTATGAAGGTGACTTCCAGGAAGCAGAAACTAACAACTGAAATGGAGAAAGCTGTCAAAATTTAAAAGGGTAACTTTTTCTATTTGAAGAACCTTCGTTTTGATCCCTGGTTGAGACAGTCTTAGAAAACTGTACTATGAGGAATATTAAACTGTCTGCATCCAAACGTTTAAGAGAATATGAAAATTCAACAAATCACTAGCTGTTCTAGAAATATCTGTGCATGTAGTGCATGGACAGGATTTGGAATAACCTGAAGAGTTGGGTTTTTGCACAGTAGTAGGAAAGAAGTGATCCAGATTGGAATAAAAGCAAAACTGAAGCATGCATGAAATTGTTAGATATGATGAGATCAAAATATGACACAAATTAAAATATCTTGCTTACTTATAGCTCAGAGTAATGCAGATGAATAGTTGGACTAACATAGGCTCATTTATGCAAGATACCACCAAATAACCCATCTTTGATGTTGCTTTTATACCTGTGAGGGATTGTCACACCTTGTCTTCACAGGACGTGAAAATCACAGTACATTCCTATGGATACCAGTCAGTATTTCTGAAGGGAGATAAGAGGTGGTGCAATATAGTAAGATTTTTTATTTCAAAAATATCGATTTTATTTTTTTCTAAGTTTGGTTGGTTTTGTTTTTTTCTTTTTAAAATTCTGGTCTATTGAGTGCTTTTGTATAAACCAGTAGTCATACATATGGAATCTGGAAAATGGGGACGTATGCTTCTCTATGGATTATATTCACTTGCCCTGAATTTGTTTGTTTTTTTCTTGGCACAAAATCTTCAGAAGAAATATAACAATGTATGTAGGTGAGGTCCTAACAGTAACAAGCTTGCCTCTTGGATTGAAAATGCAGAATACCTTTCACAGCTCTCCAAGGCTTATGCTATCAGCCAAATTAGTAATGTTCCAATTAGATCTTCTTCAGGAAGAATTTCTTCACTGAGGGTGGCCAGGCATTGGAATGTGTTGCCCAGGGAGATGATGCAGTTGCCACCCCTGGAACTGTTCATAAAACCAGGTAGATGTGGCACTCCGTGATATGGTCTAATGGGAGTGGTGATGTTTAGTCAGAGGTTGGACTCAATGACCTTGGAGGCCTTTCCCAACCCTAATGATTCTATGAAAGCAAAAGGCTACATAGCCTAGTACATTTCACATGTTTGAGACCCTACTTAAAACAACTTAAAAGTTTCTCCACAGCTGCCAGTGCTCAGTGGTCTGAACAAGCCAGTGTGCTGGAGACAGTGAAAGGAAATGATGACTCCTCCATTCCTTGCCACTCACCCTGTTTTCCCTATCCCAAACTGATCTTCCCTCCTACGACCAAGAAATGTTCTCTGGTTCAGGGCTTTTGGGGGCATTTTCCTGTGGACTTTTTGAGTGTTGGGGTTTTTTTTCTTTCTTTCTTCTCTTCCAGCAGAGATGATGCCCCATAATTTCTGCAGTCTAATGCTTGAAGGCAGAGACAGTTCTGAGTATCCAGACAGAATGGAGGTGCTGCCTTTGGACACCTGAACTTAATTGTGTTGATGCAGAAGCACATTTTCCTTAAGCCTTATGATGTGTCTTGAACAGTTCCTGATTGTAGGACACACAGCCTGACAAGCAAATCTTTCCACAAATACCGTCCTGAATACTTGTGGGCTTTGTGCTCAGGTTCTGTTTGTCTTTCCTTCCAGCAAGCACTCAAGCTAGCAGTATTACTTGGAAGTTTAAATTTTAAAGTAGTGACTGGAAAGAGTTCACAGAAAGCAAGACTTGAGCTCAGAAATTCAACATTTATAAAGTTAAAAAAAAAAGTTAATCAACTTCTGGTTGTGTGCATTTTCATAATACTTGGTATTTTAAGTATGGTTCCTGAAATAATGGCTGGACAATTATTACACATGATTTTAGTTTAAAAATTACTTAACATGTAAAAAATCTACAAAGAAGAAATTGACAAGAAGATATTGTTCTTAAATTATCCATATAGTTATGAAGTACGCAGTTTAGCAAGTGGATATCTTGAAATATCAATGCCATCTTTCCCATGTGAGAAAAGCTACCTCTGCATAAGCTAAATATGTGTTCTCAGACATTTGTAGCAGTTTGATATAGTTGTAATTATCATTCCAAGACATCAGTGCAACAAAAGCCACGAGAGGGCAACACTTTTGCATATCTTGTACAGAGACCTGGGGTTCGGATGATTCCCTGCTCAGTGTCCATTCCAAAAACTACTGGGCAGTGCATGTTTGGGAGTTTAATCTCATTTGGGATGAGATTAAACTCCTGCTCCACTAGCAAGGCACCTAAAAAGAGTATTTTTTCAGACTGCCCACCTATACTTCAGAACCGTTCGCAGTTCCAATAGCAACCACTCAAACTACTGACAAAAGTGTCTAATTGGAGAAATATTCAATTATGCTTTAATTTTCAAGTGGAAAATTAATAAAATGAGTTCAAATGAACAGTAGATTCTATTCACACTCCCAGCATGGGAGCAGACTTGGCACAAAAATGAATACATAATTAAAGGTGGGTTCACACTCTACATTGGTCCAAGTTTCAGCTGATTTCCTGCCTTAAACACTGCTTTAGACCTCTTACTTTTTTTTTTTTTTTCAAGTGTTCAAATTCCAAATCACTGCATTTGCTGAAAGGATGTATTCTTTCAAAGATGTCAGAAGTTAGTCTTATTTTCTATCTGCACATCATTTGGCTGAATTATTTTGAATCAAAGCTGTCAGAAAATAGTCTCATATCTCAAAAGAATTTTTGAATTTCCATGTATCTCACAGGTTTTCATAAATTTTCCTTTTTTCTGTAAATCTGTAGATGAGAATCCTGGTTCCAGAAGGAATCTAACTAAGCTTTCTCCTAATGAAAATATTTCAGTTAGCTTTTGGGATTAGATTTGATTTTGCCTAGTCTAGTCATAAGATATTTCAAAAAATAATAGTTAAAACCATAGGCCTTCCCATGTTGAGAAGCAATTTTTTCTGAGTTTTTTTGCACGTAAAAAAGAAAAAAAAAAGTGTAGATTAATTGAACCTTATCTCTAGAATTTATTGTGGGGAGGGGGAAACTGTGATAGCTTTTTTTGTTCTTGGAAAGAAGAGGCTGGGCCTTTTTGTCAGAATCTCTTATCATCTTGGTCAGTGTGATGGGGGAGGCAGTGGTGTAACAAATGTCCAGCTTTGTGAAATTGTATCAACTTGCAAATCCTAGTAATTGAATGATTTACATGCAGCAAAAGAAGTAAAATGGAGTGGGGAGGATTGGGGGGAATCAGTGGAAAACAAAGCCTCTTTGTGGGATCTACAAGAGCCAAACACAGTTTCTTTAAACCAGCCGGGCAGGTTAAATGTAGAGATGTCTTGTCTTTCAACAAGAAATCCCCTGGAAATGTCAATTACTCTTCAACCTAGACAGTGCTTCATTGTCCATTGAATAAACAAAGTAAAAAAGCAGTTGTGAACATCATGATAAAAACACCTTTGAGAAAAGTCCAGAGCCTTGAGGGCTGAGATCTCAGCGACAAATTCTTACCACCTCCAGCCTTAGCTTTACAGTAGCTCCCAGGTTGTTTCCTAAAGAGTGTATGAGTTCTCTTCACTAAGCACCATATTTTAGCATCTACCTGACTAGGGCTGAATCAGTATGCCTTGGGGGAAAAAGTGACCAGGGAGAATACCTTTTAAATTGAATTGAAGGCTTTACAATTATTCAAGCACTTCGTCACTAACTAGGTTCCTGATGTTGACTCAGTGAAAACATGTATTGTGTATTAGCACAATAGTGCTGAGTGGAAAAAAAAACATCTCCAAACGAAATTTCCATCTCAAAAGCAGGCTACTCTTATCTGAACTTAGCTGTTTCCTATTAGTTGATTAGTATTTAAATCTGGTGATAAAAATGAGATTGAAAGAATTAGCTGTGCCTTAGTAGTCTTGATATAGCTCCTGTTAGGTGTTCAAACTCTGGATGAACACAGAGTACAGTAACAAATCACTTTAAAAGTTCTGCCACCTCTCAGGTAGAGACCACATCTTGGCAAAAGGAGGAAATGTTCTTGCTCAGGGACTGGGTTTATGAAGGGCACTTAGATTACAAACATAAAGGTTATTTGTAGTCCAAATTACACTGTCTCTTTGTAACCTACACTGATGTATCTAGAAGAAATGCAAACATCTGTCAAAAGAGCTGTTATACTGGGAAAATAGGAATATGTACATATATTTGCCTGCAAACTTTTCAAAGACTTCTGCTTATTACTTCAATAGAGAGAGTAAAAAAGCCAAAAAAACCAAAGCAAAAAACTTCCAAAAACCAAAAAACCTTCTGACTGGACCTGATGCTAGCATAGCATGTGAATTCAACCCTACCTTGAGATGAAACAGTCTTCTAGTACACAGAGCTCCTGACAGTGTTTGAAAGCATCTGTTGAAAACAAGTGCTGCAGAAATCCAGTGGGCAGGCTCTGTGCACATAGTCTGACCAAATTTTCCAATAAACAACGACCTTCTAGGCAAGACCTATTATCAATGAGGTGATCTTATTCTAGCAAAACTATCAGAAGAGTTTAGGGTGAAAATTGTGACAGAACTGAAAAAGATCAAATTGTTTTCTCTTATGACAACAGTAAATCATAATGTGCATGGAAGTGCAAAATTGTTGACCAAAATTTCTCAGCAAGTACTAGTGTCAAAAAGAATGAAGTTGGTAAAATAAGGGAAAATAAGTATTGATGAAATACTCCAAAGTTGTGTTGGGAAGCATGACCATTATCTCTTAATTCCTGATTCATCAGTCACCTTGAGAGAAAGAGCTCAGAAACATGCATTTGACCTGCATATTTATTTTTACTTTAACTTTTATAACAAATCCAGCCCTGAAGAGAAAGTTGGAGCAGAAGTTTGAGCAACTACTATATGAGATTTTGCTCAAAGTATGTGATTGGGTTAATAGAACACTACTTTAATAAATCCTGACAATGAATAACAGAATAATAATAATAAAAACTCAGTATGAAAAGCTGCTTCCACCTCCAGACATGACAGTCTTTTGATGAAATAAACTCCTTCGCTACCCTACACAAATTGTAAAGTGCCGTTAAAAATTCATCTCTTGTTGTGGCTAGGTTTTAAATTATAAAGAGAAGGCTAGAAGATAATAGATAAAGACTGAAGTGACTCTTTCAGTGTCTTGTTCGGGCACTGCTTACCAGCTGATTTACTTATGCCTTGTGCCAAATTATGTAAGTGTATGTTAAAGAGACAGGAATGTTTTTTCTTGGCACTCGTGACTGGTTACAAACACATCCAAAAAGGTTTCTTAAGACCCAGAGCTGTATTAGTTTCTCTTTAACATTTTTTCTTTGCAGCTGAGGTGAAGAGCTTTTATTTTAAGGGGTAAAATAGCAACAGTAAACTGTTTGAGGGGATGCAACTCTTTTGTTTAGTGGAGGTAGAAGATGCTTAATGCTTTTAGTAGTTTTCTCCTTGCTTGCAGAGTAGCTAATAGAAACCCATAAAATACCGATCTTTTTAAAAATTGTCACCTTCAGTAGGTGATATTTTCTTCATGCTTGAAAAACAAATTTAATATGTGCATACAGGAGGGGACACCCTCCCCCCCTCAAAACCTGAAACAAAATCCCAGAAAAAAGCCACTGCACCCCAAAAAATCATTTCTGATTTTTTATTTTTTTTTTTCCCCTACTGGCTTGAGAACCTGAGTTTTCCTCAGCTGGCAGCATTGGTAACTGTAACAATTAAAGCAGTACAAAAAAAGTAAGATTGTTTTCAGATGCTGATGCTGGGAAAGACCACAGAACACTCAATCAGATATTTCCAGGCACAAGTCTTTGAGATCAATACTTAAAAGCTTACAAACCTCCCAAGGGTTTAGATTCCAGACTCAGTTGAATCCTAATTTAAGATAATTTACCTTCATTGAAAGCTGCTGGCTCAGAAAATCCTAAGCAGGGGTAAGATTTTTGGAGGTAGTTAAGTATGGATGTTGTATACAGTCAGAATTGATTCAGTGCAAACCATCTCTGGCCAATACATAAGAGAAGCATAACTGGAGTCCCAAGATTGATCATGAAAAGAGCAGAACAACAGCATGTTTGGGTTTTTTCCTTTGTCTTTGTATTGCTTGAAGTCCATACACTCCTTCCACAGTTCTATTTCAATTTCAGGAAGCAAGATATTTACTCCCAGTACCACTCCTTATATTGCAATTTTTTCCATTCTTCTGCCACTTCTGTTTGGGAAATAAGCTAATTGCCTGTCCTAAGAGAAGCAGCTAAGAATTCATGTTGCCTGATCCTATTTTTGCTGGTATTTCTTGTGGCCTGGGCTAATTAACCTATTTTTGATGGGTCACTCTCCACTTCTGTAAAATGGGCATAATTCTTAACACCTGTATTATTCCATAAGGATGTTCTGAGATTTGGGTGAAGGGTTAATTCAGGTGACTTATAAAGCATATTTAAAGATTTACCAGTGAGGAGTGCTATAGTCAAGCAAACATTCTGAAGACTACCTGTGCTTACTAAGGTAACAAGCCAGTGAGTTGAAGATTAAAAGCTAGCAACAGAGGTCCCATTAACATATGTTTGTCTATAAATGAGTAGGAAGGAATAGACAACTAAAGAAAACAGATAAAACTGGATTTATCATTCCCTACTGTTTCACTAGATATCAACATCTACTTACAGCTTCTATTAGTGTAACTTTACAGCAAAAATTGTAACATTCTTGAAGTTTGTAGGAAGAATTAAGTTGCCATGAGATGGATCTTTGCCTCTAAAACTGGAATTCTGTGTGGGTGAATAGTAGTTTCCTTCTTGCCATTTTACCAGGAAATAATTGCTTGCATTTCTGGCAGTTTTAAACTGTTTCTGTTTGTGACCCAAGTTTCCATCCAGAACTTTATCTGAGTGCTATTATTCCAATACAGAACTGCGAGTTAACGTTTTTTCCCAGAATCTTTTTTTCTTTTGCTCTCTTTTTTGTCACCACTTAAAAATCAGTAGCTGGTTTGAAACAGTCACTCTTCCAGCTGAACAGATGAGACCATTGCATGAAAGCTCTGAGGAATGTTCCATGGCGGCATCTGCTGCTTCACTTTAAAGTTTATTTTTAACATGAAATAGTTCTGAGGGTTCATTTGTAGTCGAAATGCTGTCTTCTCAAAGCAATGCAATTAGGTCTGACCCTTCAGCAGAAGGGGGAAAAGGTTATAATGACATGGAGTTTTAAGGTAGAGCTGCTGCAGGCAAGCCAGTGACTGCTTTGTTATTCATCACATTTGTGCAGATGTATGTATCTTATTTGCTAAAATTTCCTTTGAAGTCAGGTTGTGTCATGAGAACTGAATCTTCGAACCAAATCTTATCAAAAGCTTTGGCAAACTGTTTTTGGGGTTTTGAAAGTATTTATTGTTCTAGTTTACAGTCTCCTGATTGAAAAAAATCTTTTGGTTTTAATACAAAATTATCTCCTTAATTTTTGTGTGACATCAGAGTGCCATTGGAATAATTGCTGTTATTTCAGTGCATAAGACTGATATCACAATGGTAGATATGATGGCATAAGATGACTTCTGAGCTTCTGGGAGTCAGAAGGAGGCAATAGCAAAAGCTTTGTACTAGTTTATAGCCCCTGGGGGGTCAGCATGGCTGGATCACTGGGGTAATGAACCACTGGGGCTACCAGGGTAGCAGAGAGATGCTCTCTGCCATGCTTACTCAGGGTTGTGAGAGAGAGAGGGTCACTTTACTGTCCAGAGCCAAGTGGCAGCTCACATCACTCACAGAGGAATCCCAGATTCTGGTTTACAGCAGTTTTCCACTCATTTGGTGGAGTAGGGGAGAATCTCTAGCCCATTATTTCCAGCCATAAAGAAGGACTGGCAGGAAACATATTGAAACAGATGTTTTGTGTTTGAACAGAATTTCAGTGAGTCATCTGCATGCCCTTAGGCATTCAATGCACCAGACAGCTTTCTAATGTCTGTGGCATCTTGCTCACAATCTAATATTATGCACACGTTCCACATAATAAAACCCCACATCTTCAGCTGGGGAAAGTCCATAATACTTCGCTAACCCTGGTAAATTTGCTGTGCAGTTGAGAACCTGGCACAGGAATGCAATGCCCAACACAACCTTAACCTGATTTGTTGTTAAGAGCCAGAACCTGACCCTAGCCCATAAGTGGCATTGCTGTAGCAATCTTTTGGAACATTAGCATTTGTCATCTTCAGACAGCCCATGCAGACAGTAGGGGTTTTGTGAGCTGGCTGGCAGTCTGTGAGGTACGTACATGGCTGTGTGCTACCTTAATTTTCCCCTTCCCATGCCACCTGGGGACTGACTCAAAGTGGATTGAAATAAAAGAAAGATGTTTCAGCTTCTAACAGCAGCAAGCTGTTTTCCTTCTATGGGTGAAGAAATGAATGTCTTCTATTAGTTAAGTTGTGATCTTCTTACATGTGACACTATGATGTAGCAGCTACTAAAGGCAGCAGGAAAGTTTCTCTTTTCCATCTGTCCTTTTGATACTCACCTGCATGTTCCTTCTCCCCCCAGCAAAAGAAATAAAACCCCATATGCTCTAATCCTTAATTAGTACTATCTCATTGATCAATTTCATTGTTGGATTGAAGCAGCAGAGGACATGCATCCAGGTAATTATTTACTTACTACAAGGTCAATGAAAATACTTGTGCACAACCATGGACAGCTGATAGCTGATAGCTGATAGCTGTCCATGAACAGCCCTCTTTACTTAGCCCCACACTTCTGGCCTGCCACTAAGCCTGGATGTGAAGCAGTGATTTCTATATCTTAGCAACTGCAAAGCAAATCCTCATCTTCATCACCATCTTGGATGATTGTAATATGTTTGCACATATGCTATGTGTTTCATATACCTGATTACTTGATGTCATGAAATGACATGAAACCATCCCTGGGACTAAAACCTGGGTAAATCAAAACATGTTGCAGAACCAGAAAGAAATGATTTAACAGTGACAACTAGTGTGAGAAATAAAGAAATTTATGACGATATGTGTCTAAACTGAACCTTACATTGTTTCAGAGCTGATCTTGGATTAGTATAACTTGGAGTTTCTTATAAGCCTGTTTTTTCTGTTTCACACAAACATTTCAATCATTTCCTTTTAAATGACACACTAATGTTTTTTCCATTCAATCTCTCCACTTAGTCTGTAAAAATAGTTCTCATTAAATGCCATTTGTACTTATGATTATCATACCAGATTGTCTAAAGACACTGTTAAGTATGCTATGCTGGAGGGGGAGGGATAACTTTAGAGACTGCTTCGCAACTGCTGCTGTTTGGTTTTGCTCCTTATGTGGTCTCAAACAACGTATATTGCCTTTTTGACTAAAGTGCATCCTTTTTATCAGTGTACTCTATGTACCACATATAGTTGGTTCAGCAGCCCCAAAACTAGGAGTTATTTCAGGTGAATCTGACAGCAGGAGTGTTTCTTCTTCTGAGGAAAAAAGGCCTTTTAGTTTTACCCTTTGGTTAATTTCAGGCTAATTGTAGTAGATCTTGAGCTTTGAATACACTCTTCTTTGAACTGTGTGAAAACACTGCGCTGACTTAGGGTTGCTGAATTTCTGACATTTGATTTCTCAGATTCTCGAATGTCCTGCAGAGAATTCACATTGAATCCTAAATTGATGAAGTGATCTCACTTTCACCTATGGTGGTATCAGACCTTTTCTCTTTGAAGTATCAACCTACTGCAGCCTGTTCTGAATGGCTTTGGCTTGCAAATTCTGTTCCTATATTGGAAACTGAAATCTTGCCATGCAAGAGAATGGCTTGTCCTGCATACTTTGACTTGCTTTGTTATAATGGAGAGGCTGAAAAGCACATAATCAAGGTAAAGAGCCTGGCTTCTGGAAATCTAGTTTATTGCTGTTTGGTGAAACCAAAGAGAAATCATGTCACACATACCTGATTTTGCAAAGTTTAATACATCATAACATCTGAGGTTACCTGTATGAATGCACCATGCTAGTGTCCTGTACCAACAGTAATGGGAAATGAATTAATGTGACTCTTTCAATAACAACATTTGTATAAAATGAAGCCTTCATTGCTGTTGAATTGATTTGCTATGGAAGTGGGAACAATTCTTTCTTGCCTCTTGCTTGTGATTGTTCTCTGGCTATGAGAAAGTGCATGTGTTCATGTTGTGTAATTAGTAAACACGCAGTGTAACTTCTGTGCAGGGTATTCCTTCAACTTCATTCTTTGGTAGGGAACTAAAGGAAGTACCAAAGCTCGTACATAATGCAGTAAGCAAATGTAACAGACAGACTACCTGACTATTCAAAAGAAGAACCTGAATGCACTGGAATGTGACATTCTACATTGTGGCTGATCAAGAGCTTCATTACATCTTATACCAGAATTTTAGATACCTTAGCTTATCATAGATATATTTGAATTGAAACATTTTGCACTGACAGCAATCCATATCAAATTTTTATTCCAGCTCAGAAGATAATCAAGTAACTTGGGTTTGTAGGTTTTTGGCTAGGACATTTTCTGTTCATTCAAGATATAAATTGTATTTGCTGTGAATAGAAGCCTGCTCAGTGATGTTCTTGAGGACACTGTGGTTATTCATCGAGTAGGGTGATACTTGGAATGTGTAACCCCATCTTTTTCATATCAAATGTGGGTAAACAGAGTTTGGCATCTAGCCCACTAACATCCTTAATCACTGAGCCTCTGCTAAAGCAAACTACAGCTCATGGAAACAGGGTCTTTGTTTTGAAAAGAGAACAAAGTGGCCACACAACCACACATGCAAACAAATGCTGACTAGTTCAGCAACTAAAAGATGTATTTGAAGCCTGAGGTATCAACAAAAGGGAAATGAATGAGGAGAAACTTCCTAAGGCATCTGTAAACTCCTTGCTTAACAGTAGTGCTATATAAAGTTCACACAAATAATATAGCATGTAAGTACCTCTACTGTTTAGGGAAAATTCCTCAGAGTAAACTCTTTCAGTAAATGACATGAAAACATAAATAGGAATAGTAGTGTTCTTTAAGAATGCTGAGAAAACAATGAGAATATTGCCAAGTTTCAGGAAAATCTGGATGATATAAAGATACTAGTAAATTATGCCCTGTGTTTGAGTTCAAATATTTTTGTTCACATAATGTTTAGTAGCAAATAACTAATGCAAGTTGCACCATGCTGATTTTATCCGTTACATAAATTATATTACCTATGGAATCTGTTAACAGCATTGCAGTGAAGAGTGATATTATCCACAACATTTATTCTTGAACTGTTAGGAAATTAGCTGCTGTTGGAAAATGTTGACTGGGAAAGAAGTTTTGTACTGGTTTTGATACATGAAAATGAAATACTATCTTGACCGTAGAACAAACTATATAAACTAAACTTGCCATGAAAGGCTGACAAAACCAATGCCAGACAGAATGTAAAAAAAACCCCAAATCTAATTATTTGAGAGTGAACAAGGAGACTTGATTTGAGTAGATTTGAGTTTAAAATCAAAGTTTACCACCTTACTATGCTGCCTTAAGCAATAAGCTGGTTAATTACATGGTGGAAGACGTCCCTCTGCAAAGTTTTTCCTCCAAAGTTGGAAAGGATTAAGTTCCTAACTAATGTAAAACATGAACACCTTTGATACATGACTATGAATAAGACAGAAATATTTAATCTTTAACACTACATGGAGGACCAAGGAATTGTGTGCTATGCTCTTGCAAATGTCCAAGCAATCTGAAGCCTTGTGCATTGAAATTAAGTCTATTTTGATTCTGAGTAGGACTTGAGTGATATTTCTGCTCAAATATCATCAGTTTTTAAATACCCTTTAATGCTTTGTTTTTGTACAATTCTTTTCAGCTTTCTGAAATGTTTTCATATTTGGAGTCAGATTCTCAGAGTTCTCACACATTTTCATGTAAACAAAAAGAATGTTTATCTAATGCTTTGCTGTTGTTTACATTCCTCTCTTGGGGAAGAGAAACTTGATGAACTTCTAGTTTGACCAATGTGGTTAGAGAGGTGGCAACCTCATTCTCCAAGTCATGGTCATATTCCAAAATCTATATAAACCGTAGTAACAAAATAAACTGCCTCTTTTTCTTCCTTTCCTAAGCTAGTGGTGTGTGTGTGTTCATTGCGTGTCCTATAGTGACATCAGGGTGCTGTTGGTGTCCAGCTGAACATGAACCAGCAGGTGCCCAGGTGACCAGAAAGTCCAATGGTATCAGGGCCTGTATCAGAAATAGAGTGGCCAGGGAAGTGATTGTCCCCCTGTTCTCAGCATGGGTGAGGCCACACCTCAAATCCTGTATTCAGCTCTGAGCCACTCACTACAAGGACATTGAGGTGCCAGAGCATGTCCAGAGAAGGGCAATGGAGCTGGTGAAGGGTCCAGAGGATAAGTCCTATGAGGAGCAGCTGAGGGAGCTGGGGTTGTTTCACCTGGAGAAAAGGAGGCTCAGAGGAGACCTTTTTGCTCTCTACAACTCCCTGAAAGGAGGTTGTAGTGAAGTTGGTGTTGGTCTCTCCCAGGCAAACAGTGACAGGACAAGAGGAAATGGCCTCAATTTGCACCAGGGGAGATTCAGGCTGGACATCAGGAGGAACTTCTGTGACTTTTAAACATTGGAATGCACTGTCCAAGAAGGTGGTGAAGTCACCATCCTTGGAGGAGGTGTTCAAAAAACAACTGGATGTGGCACATAGTGCCATAGTCTAGTTGACAAGGTGGTGGTCAGTCAAAGGTTGGACTTGATCTCAGAGATCTTTTTCAATCTAAATAATTCTGTGATTCTGGCCCATTGTGTTTAGAAGCTCCACCTTTGTGAATTTGCATTAGAAAACTTTCTTTTGTTTTTCTGCTTTTTCCCTCCTTGAGTATGTTTAACAATTGCTGCCAGACATTTCTTCTTTTGTACTATTTGAAAAGGTACCCTATGGGATAGGTCTGATGTTCTGTGGATCCTAATACTCAACAATAATCAGTTAAATTTGTGGAGAGGCACACATTTTGGTATTCCTTGTTTTTCTCACAGAACCTCTGATTGTCATCCTTGAATTAGCACTTGCTGAATTCATCAGGGAACACTGACATTTTCTGAACAGCAGATTTGGTTAATAATTCTGTTTTTTCAAATATTTTAAAACATGATTCTCATATTTATGTGTGATTTATTTACGAATCAGACCAATTGACAAAGAGTGTCTTTTGTCATGAAAACCCACAATCTAACAGCAAGGAATGGAATTAGTTGAAAGATAAGAAGTTCAGGTAAAAGACTGCAACATTCAGGTTGTAGGCTTGAAGGTACTTGCTTCCCTTTCTAATGATCTAAAAATTCTTTTGCCCTCCATTTATCTTGCAGTATTTGGATTATCTTCCTTTCTATTTGATATGATTGCAATTCCAAGGATATTAAAAACTGCTGCATTTTTGGCAAGTGACTTGCCAAGAAGTTTGCTCTTCATACTCTACATCAGTATTATGTGGACTAAATTTTATTTGTCAGCTACAAAGAGGTCTTGATGCAGGTTTCCACCCTGTCTGACATATACTTTCTCAGCTATCAGAATAATATTTCCCTTTATACTTAAGGGAGAAGGAAAGAGGGAGTCATATTTCTCTACAAATCAAGAAACTGGAGTGCTCTGAACTCAGCTCTTCTGGAGACAATGTCTAAAGCAAGCACAGATGAACTGAGATACCCAAGTTAAATGCCTGAAGGTAACAATCCCAGTTGAGAGTATTAATTAGCACCAAAAAATCATTCAGGTCTGTGAGAGATAGCTCCATCTGCTATTGAATAACCAAGATAACCATAACCCTACAGCAAACAAAGCAAACTACTCACTTTCAGAGCACTTGTGCTTTACAGATATCTTTGTTTTTCTATGGGAAGCACAACTTATTTCATAAGAACATGAGCTAGATTTAATGCAAAGGCCAAGGCAACCAAATATCAGCTCTGCAGTCACTGTCAAGCCACAAGTATTGTTACAGGGCAAGGTAACCGAGGGCATGGCTTCTCTCTGTTTTCCCCTTCTCTCTTATGCAATAACTGTGGAAAGACTTCTTGCAAGGATATTATACAGTCTATTGGATTTTTAGTGGGCTACAGACCAAACTTCACTGTTTAAAATGGTTCTTAATGTCCACCATAAATTTTACCTTACACATCACTTTCTAAAGGATTTTTTTCTGTTCACAGGAGGAATGGGAGTAAAATGGGATCTGCAAAGCTGAGCCTTGCAGGCTGCCTGAAAGAGTAGCAGCAAGCAAAAGAAAATGAAAACAGTAATTTATAGTTGTTATAAAAATTATTCCTGTGAGCAAAACTTTAAAAAAAAAAACAACTTTGGCCTAAATGTGACATATTGGGCTTCATTCTGTTATTGGATGCTTACTAAAGATCCTTCTCTGCTATTGCTTTTTTGTGTTCCAGGGTTTAGGTCACAAGAGAGATGAAGAGGGACTTTTCGCAAGTGCATGTAGTGATGGCACAAGGGGAAATGGCTTCAAACTGAGAGTAGGTTCAAAATTGATATTAGGAAGAAATTCTTTACTGTGAGGGTGAATAAGGCACTGGAATAGATTGCTCAGAGAAGCTGTGCATATCCCATTCCTGAAAGTGTGCAAAGCCAGGCTGGATAGGATTTTGAGTAACCTGGTCTGATGGAAAGTGTCCCTGCCCATGGCAGAAGGGTTGTACTATAGATGATCTTTCAGGCCCTTTCCAACCCAAACCATTCTGTGAATCTATAATTAATCACTGAAAAATGAGGTTCAGGGTGATAATGCAAATGATCCCATCCTGGTGTCTGAGACCTGATCAACAGTTTACCTGTACATGTGATTTCTACATTTCAGTAAGTGGTCATATGCCTAGAGGCATACAAATGATTGTTGTTTCTTTGAGAGTATTACTGAAAGCTTACTGGATTTTTTTTTTTTGTGTGTTATTTTATTGTTTTCCCCAGTATGGGTTTCCCCCTGGAAGAAAAAAGACAGCTGTCTTATTGTCTGTTAGCACAAGAAGCTGCTTCTCCTTGACAGGCAGCAGCTGCCTGCATAGACATGATAATGCTGGGTGAGTTGTAGAGCTTGAAGTGATTCTGTCCTGACAGTATGGGCAACCTCCCTACTTACTAGGGCAGTGTCCTACTGATGTTCTTGAGTTCAGACTTAATGGTTTGCCTGTGCAGAGAAAAACTGAAGGAGAAAAGGCAGTTGCCAAGAGAGCATAACCCTTGAACTCAGGTAACATGCCTGCGAATCCAAGGATGAATAATTTCAGGAACAATATGAGTACTTCAGAGCTAAACACAGACATGAGCTGAGTGTGATGTGATGTCTGCACATGATCTTATCTCGATGCTCTTGGAAAGAAAGGGGGATTTTTTCAGTTGATGGGAATTTGATACCTAAGTCTCAGGAGTATTTGTTGGAAATCTTACTGTGAGGTTTACCTGTTTAGGCATGCATTCAGCAAAAATTATTTTTGTTTGGGGGGTTTTGGGGTGGGATATTATCTGAATAAGGATGGGAGAGGGCTAGGTTCCAAGTTTCAATCAGATTTTTTTAACGTTTTAACAGATTCACTCTACTTACTAGAAAATAAAAAGAAATGCATTTTAATGTACTTTAAATGAACAGCTGCCTCTCTGAAGAATTCTGACATTAATTATAAAAGAAGGCTACTTATCTTGTGGGCATCTAAGACATGGGGAAATCATGTGGCATCACCAAAGCACCTTTTCTTCTGTCATAATGAACAATGTTTTATTTTGCCAGGGGGCAAAACATGTAACCTATCTACCTTAGTCAAAAAATGGAAATGGAAATATATGCACTGGACATATAAAATATCTTATATATAATGTGTCAAATATGCAGTCGATATTCAAGTAACAAGACCTAAGAGATTGGTACTACTTCTGTGAGTACACTAATACTAAATACTTTGTATTATCTTTGGGTTTTTTCCCCCATTTGCTTCTGGTCCTCTTTTTTTTGTTCAAAGCATAACTTACTGAAATGTGTGTATCTTTTTCTACTATATAGAGAATAAAGAGATAGAGACCCTTGGGCCCCATCCAGCAAACAGCTTTTAGATCCTGAAACTGAAATCAGGAATTTGTTCTAGCCATTTCTGCAGCTTTTGAGTGAGGCAAAAGGACTGCAAAGTGCATAGTAAAAGGCAAGCATATCATTTTTTTCAGTTGCATTGGTTGCCCAGACACCAGACAAAATTGGTGTATGCAAGACTATTATGACAAGGCTCGAGTCTGAATTTTGTTCAGGTTTTTTTTCAGAGTATTCCTGGTGACTGACAGGACATTTTTCCTTGAAATTTAAATCTCCTGGCTAAATGGGTCCCATTTATCTTTACATGCCATGAAACATATGCTGAGAATATATCAGTCATAGGAGATTATATTTTTAATTGAACTTAATATTTTCAGGCTGCTTGATTATTCTGTGATGCTCTCAAGTGCTAATGTTTGTGTAAAGATGCTGTATTAACACATATGCAGTGTGCTCCAACCCATCCATCATACCATCAGGGCATCCATCTGCCTGGAAACCCTTCTCAAAGAGGGGGGCTGAGCAGCAATTAAATTCAGATCTCACTTCTGCCTGAAAACAGACAAGTACAAGATGGTCATGTGCAGGGGTTTTAAAAACAAAATCCCCTTTGGATCAGACTTGCCACCTTTGTGGAGATTTACCTCCTTGCAGAAAATAGTGAGCAGCAGCATGAACTCTTGTCTGCAGAATGGAAATATCAAGCTAATCAACATTTCCGCATTGCTCGCAAGATAATCCTTCATTTGAGCTGCTTATCTGAAATCTGTCTCATGAATCTGATGGGAGGATTTGCCCTAAGTAGTTAATTATGGTGCTGCTAAATTTCCTCCTCTCTACTTAGTCCTTCATTTAAAGAAAAATCATGTAGCTATAAAGACTGTAAACTTCAATTAAAAACAAATGAAACATTACCTAGCTGAAAAGTTATTAAGGCACCTGAAATTATCTTTTTACCTTTCATTCTGATCTTGCTTTTCCAGATGTTCACTGTAAGTGGATTTTTACTGGGAGCTGATCTGGCTGTTCTGACAAAATTGTGGGGCTTGAGGGTTTTGTTTGGTTCGTTGTTTGTTTTTTAATATGTTTGGAGGTTTTTTTGTTTGCTTGGGTTGCTGTTGATCTGACGTAGAGCATTTAAATGGAGAATTCTTCTATGTCAGGCTAAGCCCTGTCTGTTGTCCCGGCCTGAACCTGGCTGTGAAGGAATTGCAAAGACAGAATAAAGACATTGGCAGATTAATTATTTCTAGGGCATGTGAGACTCTTACAATCTTATAGTCCAACTTACACTGCAGAGAGGACCCACGGTTTTGGTTTTTAAAGTATTTTGTACCTAATTGAGATTTATGAGAAAAATTATTATGTTTTGCAATTTAAATGCCACTTCTGACCCCTGATGTGATGGTGATAAAGGATTGCAAAGGCATGTTAATATGGAGGATGAAAAATTACCGTGGTAATATGGGAATTATTGGGTCATTTCCCACACACAGTATGCATTTTTTCTATGAGGAAACATTTTCCTGGTTATTCAGTTTTCTCAACCAACCTCTTTAGGAAGATCCTATTCAGGTTCTGTTTACACACAAACTTTCTTTTCCCTCTGGATGAGGTCAGTATATTTTTCCTGGTGCAGACACTGAATGGAACTTGATGTTCCCTATGCACGTGGGTCTGCCTTAGGGTGGGTTTTCTTTTGTGGTTCAGCAAAATATGCATCTCTTGAAATGTGAGAAAGAGACTTGAATTCAAGTAATAAAAAATATTTTCCCATCAGAGAAGGCATCCCTGTAAGAATTAAGTTTTACTTAAAAAGTTATGAAAGTTCTCATTCTCTTTTTACTGAGTTGCTAAAGAGGACAGCCCTGGATTTCTTGTGGTGATGCCTTGGTCTCTTGGGAAGCTGCTGGGCACAGCCTTTGTCCTGGAGAGCTCTCCTGCCCAGAGTTGGGTGTGTTGCTTTCTGCAACAACCCAGTCCCTAGAGAAAATAGAGCAAAATGTACTTAATTGTTCTTGCCATGAAAAATGACAATCTTGGAGGGAGAAATGGCTCCCATCCAAACTCTTTTATGAATTCCTAAAAGAGGCTAAAATTTCTCCCTGGAAGATTTAAGATTTTGGGGATGTTGTCAAATTGCCTTTCATTAGCTTTCCATAGCTTAATTCTGGATGTATCCCAGAAGTTCCCACTTAATCCTCAGGAAGTTTTGGTTTCTAGTATTTCAATAGCAGAGGCATAAGTAAGTATTTTTTGAAGACAGCTGCTTAAGCATTTTTATGATTTTTTTTTTTTTGCTTTTTATATTCCCTTCACGCATTGACCAGGACAGGTGTTACCTTAGTTTTTTCTCATGTTTGTGGCTGTTGAGAAAACTTTTTGGAGCCTTTTGGTATGTGGTCTATAAAAGCTTACCAAATGTGAACTTATTTGAACAAATAAATGCTTTCTGCTAATTACTCCAACCAGGCATTCACCAGGACATGCTGAAGTGTTACAAGAGTTGTGCTTAAACCATGGCCATGAGCTCTTTTCTTCTCCCACATGGATTTTAGGTTTTTTTCTTGCACAGCATGCCAAGTAACTGTGTGCAGGTCCTGGTCATTTACATCATTACGTACACATGACCTAGTACTGAATTGTACCAGATTAAGTATGAGACACAGCTTCAAATTTTGTTTTGCACTTAGTGTCTGCTGAGACCTGTGCTCAGAGGCACTACCAGCTCTGAGGCAGTAGGATTCGCCACGTGTGCCCAGTATTTTGATGCCCAAAGTAACTCATCAGTCCATGGAAGCCTGTCTAGAATTTACTTGAAGATCCAGTTTGGGGTTTTTTTAAAACTTCTTTAGGCCCTTGCTACATAGGATTGTTTTTTATTATCACATTTCATAGGAATTTTGTACCTTTAGCAACAGTGCCTTGAAAAAGAATGTGAGGGAATAAAATTACTTTTCTCTCGCTTTCTTGTATTAAGAAGCTATTTCCTAAGGCTATCTACTTAACTGCAGCTGCTGTCTGTGCCTGGAGATGTTAGATAAAAAATGGCATTATAGCTCCGAACAGTCGCTTAGTCTGGTTTTGATTTCTTCTGTGTGTACTATTGGACTCATTGGGGCCGTTACACTATCGAGATTGAGTAGATTGTTAAAACCCGGGTGGTGGATGGCTTGTTTCTCCTTAATTGTTTTCATGGTTGGTGGCAGGAAAGTTTCTTGCCACTCCCTTATCTGAGGTTTCTGTAATGAATTGATCATAGGCAGTGTTCACTTTGAACTTCTTCCAGTTTGGCAGAGCTTGGCTGTTCCTGAGTCACTGTGACTCCCAGAGGAATTTTTCCTGACTTTAGATGTCAGGTAGGTGATTTATCCCTACTATGGGCATTTTGAAAAGCATCTGCAGTGAGAAATCAGGCTCTTAACGAGATACTGAAATGGCACCATTGTACAGGCACACTGACTTAGAGTCTAAAAATACAGGCCAGCTCTGACTCCAGGACACATGCTGAACTCAGCTCTGTATGTTGTCCTTCACTGCATATTCCAGATACCTGTTCAACTGCATATTCCAGATACCTCTGCCTACTAGGGTCAGTTTGAATCTCCTTACGTGAGTGCTTTAACACATGTTGTCCTTTCTGCACTCTGCATATATGTGTGCTTTCTCATGGTCACTGACTTGTTTTCCCACAGACATAATCTAAGTGCAGCCCCATTATCCTGGGAAATAACAAATTAAACCTTTCACCAAGAGGTAATGATAGCAGATGTAATACTTCCTAACAGATAGCTCTGCTTTTCCTGAAACCCTCTGGATAGTGAACAGAGCAACCCAGAATTATACTGAGAAATAGCCAAAGACAGCAAATTGGAAGCTTTTCTTAATGGTTACAACCTCAGGTAAGCAAAAAGCAGAACACACCATAAAATAGCAAGCAGGAAGTTCTCACAGCTGCTAGAGGACATTGTACCCTATTGACAGTCTGCTGGGCTCACTTCACAGCTAATGGGTTTTATTAGCTGTGAAACACTGGAACAGGATGCCCAGAGAAGTGATGGATGCCCCATCCCCAAAAACATTCAAGGCCAGGCTGGATGGGGCTCTGTGCAACCTCGTCTAGTTGAAGTGTCCCTGCTTATTGCAGGTAGGTTGGATCAGATGACCTGTAAAGGTCACTTTCAACCCAAAGCATTTTATGATTCCATGAAAACACTCTAAGAAAGCTTGATCAAACTGCAAAATCACCCCCACACCAAAAAAGCCTCCACCCAAAAACTCTGTGTATGGTATGTACAATGAGGTGCATTTGCTCAAGCAACTCTCCCAAGCAGTCACTGTAGGCCAGGCAGAATTGCCTGCTTACAAGCAGGTAAATCCTTTTTTTTTTCTTCCTCCTTGAGTCCCTTTTGGAGTTTCTGATTCACTTCCTTATCCTCTAAGACACAGAGAAAACCCTGTGAAACTGTTACTATTGCTGCAGTCTCCCTGGCAAACAGGGGTGTTGTGTTCTCTCTCTGTTCTCTCTGCAGAATTTTCCTTTTTCTTCTCCACCAACAGGTGGTGCAGAGACATGTCACCTCTGACACTCTCCACAGGGACCTTGCAGTTAAAACTAGTGCACTTACTTGTCTCCTCAAAAATGATTCCAAATCTTGACTTTATTTCCCTAGACTTTTTTGCCAACTCACTTTTACCACTTGTGTGCCTGCTCTCTTCCACTGTCAGAATGCAAATATACGAGGCGGGACCAACTGTAAAGGTCTCTTTTGCTCTCCTTTTAAATATTCACTGGCAGTAAAACAAATCTCAGGGATCTTTTACTAAAATAAATAATACTAATAAAAATTGCTTACTCATTAAGATATTTATTCCTATATTTTGAGTAGGAATCTCTCCCAAACCTGTGCTTTGCTCCCAAATCACTGAAAGTGCCCTTTCCAATTGCTAACAGAGCCAAATAGCATGTGTAAATGTTGCACAACATACACATAAGAATTAATGTTTAACAATAGAGTGCCACTGCTGAGAAGGTATCTCTAAACAGTGCTTGTTTATATGAGAACCTTTGGCATATCTCTGGTGGTGAAGAGCAGATCTCAAAAACAGTTTGCACCTGAGTGACTGGCTTACAGTCGTCCAAATCCTCTAATGAAGGAAAAAGCCAGCTTCCTGCAAAATGAGCACATGACCTCAGAAATTATCCCAGGGGACCTTTTGTTCACTGCTCCCCTGTTTGTAATTAGTTTTTAAGAATTCCAAATGAGGCTGCTGCATTTGAGTAGTATTTTGTCTTGTGCAATTAGCTTTAAACAAGCAGAGATGTTCAGCTGTGGATTCAGGTTGCGCTTCAGGAAAAGTAGAATTAGGTGTACACATGTGAGCACATACTGTGGCTACATTTACTGCAGCCAGCTTGGGCTCTCTGACATAGGATTAAAAACTCCAAAGTATTAATTGATGCAAGTATCTCATTATAATATTCAAAGACAAATAGGGATATAAGGGTGTTGATATCTTAATGGAACAAACAATTTAAGTATATATATGGAAAAAGAGGCTTTTTTCCTCCATGGCTGGAATAAACAGCATTTTACTTGCCTATATTAACTTGGACAAGTCACCAGCGGATCAGGGCTGCTGGGCTGTGACCTCTAGAAGTTAATATGTTACACAGCAATAATATAAAACAGTTTTAAAGTAGCAAATGCTGGAATTAGTGCCTGCTCTAGGTATTTCAAGTCCACATGTCTTGCTGCTGCCCTGTTTCACAGTACTGGAGGTATGTCACTGTACTGTCATCACGGCTTGAAACATCGCTGCACCACCCTCCCACCCCACCCCAAACATAAATGTCTTAGCAAAAGCTTTCCCTGTCATTCATGGAGTATTTCCTAGTAGTAGTCAGGATGGCTGTAACTTGGATGGGGGCATGGGGAGGCTGAAAGTATGTTTGGGAGCAGCAGGGTTGTCCCTCTGGGCAAGCTGCTTGCCCCACTCCATGCCACACAGAGACAAATAAAGCTCATCTGCGTGTGAAGGGGTGGGAAGAGAGGAAAAAAGGGAATAGCTTTGCTGGGGACAGACAGGCAGGCAAGATTCCTCCTTTCATAATCTGTGCCAATTTAGATTAGCTTGAAGTGACTACGAAACTGCAGTCTAAATTAAGTTTCATCCCATGTACCCAGCTTCATTCATAATTGCTCAGAGACAAGGAGTCTGTTGAGTCTGGGGTGGTATTTAGTTATTTTAATACACTGTCCTTTTTTCTTGCTAGAATCTCTTTGTTTGCTTCATTTTCAAACTAATGAGATAGACTACACTGCCTTAGTATATCCTCAGACTTCACATACTCCATCCTACATACCAGTGGTAGCAGGGATCCACTGGAAAAGAAAAGTTTAGTCATTTCATTGAAACACTGCTGCTGTTGTTCTAAAGTAACCCTCCTGCCAGCATGTGACTGACAGCAACAAGGTCTGGGCTCAAATTGAAGGGAATTCCTCTAAATGTGGTGACTTGAAGCCACACCTGGACAACTGGAAAAATTATACTGAACTATAGTATTTCAAAAGCAGAGGTTAAAGTAAGAGGCAAACATGAATCAAACAGCTCAAAAAGATTTTGTTGGTTTTGTTGTTGTCGTTGTTGTTGGGGTTATTTTTTTGGTTTTGTTTGGTTTTTTTTGGTTTTTGTTTTTTTTTTTTTTTTGTAAGAAAGAACAAAAATCTGACCAGGTAGATAAACAGTGATAGTAACTGGCTGTTACAGTTATTCTTTAACTATAACAGCTCATAGTCTATTTTCTCTAAGGAAGTCATTTCCAGGGTAGAATTTTTCCTATCATCTAAGTGAAAGTAAGTGAAAACTAAGATTTGTTGGGTGATAAACTGCTGTGTGAAGCAATGCTCTTGTAGCTGCTTGGCTCCCTGATGGTTGTGCCTCTGGCTGCTCCATCTTCATTCATGGGCCTTGGCAGCTCTTGCAAGAGCCCTTTGCTCTTGGCTGGCTGCTCCCAACATGGCACAGTCACATGTATGTCTCCTGTGGCTGCTGGACTTCCAGTGCTGTAATGCTCACAACTACCCACAGCCAGCTGGCTGAACTGAACCGAATGCGGAGCGGGACATGGATCTTCAAGGAGACAAGGAAATGTTTTTTTCTCCTTCCTATGCATATACAGTCTGCAGCACAAAATCTTGTGAACCCTCTGCCCAAACTGTCTAAGCATGACCTCTAACCTTCCACTCAAAGCACAATATCAGCTGTTGCCTTAGACTGGGACAGCCATTTGCCTGGATACATTTCACAAAGCTTCAAATAAATTTGAAGACTATAAATATCATTGTTATAGCTGCAAACTTTTCCCTATTTTTTAAACTCCATTTCTCAGTAATGCCTCTCAAGCATAGTAACACAATGTACAAAAAAAATGTTTAGGGCACGTCTGTTTGGGTGTTCTGTTTACCTCCTCCTCCCCCCTCCCCCGGAGAGAGAAAAAAAAATAATGTCCTCTGGTGGGGTCCACAGGTGTCCTGGGGGAAAGTGGTTCTTAAATTTTTGGGGCAGGCCATCAGGTTCAGAACTCAAAGGGACCAAGTTAAAGATTGTTCTGCTGTCTAAGTGTCCTTCCTTTCCTTTTTTTTTTTTTTTTTTTTTTTTTTTTTTTTTTTTTTTTTTTTTTTTTTACATAGAATACCTGGGAATACAAGAGACAAAAATACAAGTCCTTCACAAGTGGCTGAAATCATTTTCCTGCTGATGGTGGGTTCAAGAGCTGACATCTTCAGCTCTTCAGAGCAGCCATAAGCTCAGAAACTCAAAATCCTTTGTCTTATTTTTGTACCTCTCTCTCATCAAAACTGGAAGCTCTGATAACAAATCCACCCAGGGTGTCCTTTCAGCTTTGTGCTGCAGCTTTGCTTTTATGATGATGTTAGCAGGATCTTTCATCATCCACCTCCTACGAGCACCCCCTTCATGCCCACACATTTCACTCTCATTTTAAAGAAAAAAAGTAAAAGCTTAGAGCATAGAGGGATTACAAAAGCAGATATCATGACTAAAGTAAAGCCATCCTGTTCTCTTTTCCAGGAGGTAGTAACCCCCTATTTAACCACCTTAGGAAAGTTAACCCCTCCTCCCACAGATGCATATTGGGACTATCAGACCTAAGTCCCCAAGGAGCGGTGGCAGAAGCCTCCCAGTGGAGAGGTGCTGGGTATAAACATTTAAAAGCCTAATTTTGCAATAAGACTTGGGGAATTTTTGTTGATTTGTTTTGGGTTTGTTTTCCTACCGATTGCTCTCTTCCCTTTCTTAATCATTAGTCTTTTGCAAGTTTTAAACCAATAATTGAAATGTTGTTAAGACTTGCATTGGTCATTTTTTTTGTAACAGATTGTCACAAGACTGTTGAGAAATCCTGCTCATTAAAATTTCCTTCCCCGAGCTTTCCACAGCATGTTTCCTGATCATACTGCTGGACCACTGTGGAACCACTGATTTAATTTTTAGTTTTTACAGTAAAAATTAAACTAGAAATTAGTTCCTATCTGTTTTGTTTGCTTAACTGCTGGATTCTGTTTCCCTTCAAAAAAACTCAATTTAGGGTTCTGAATCCTGGAGTTTCATTATCAGTTGACCTCAAATATCCTTAGTTTGCCAGTGCTGAATCCTATATTCTCACATAAGTCCACTAAAACAGGTACCCAAATCCTCACTTGGGCACTCAAGAATCAAAGAGCAGTTTGGGTTGGGAAGGGCCTTTAAAGATCATCTATAGTTGAACACCTACAGCATTGGCAAGGACATCTTTAAATTAACTAAAGCAGATTACCCTTCCCCCCATCCAATTTAACCTTAAACATTCCCAATGATGAGGCATCCACTATTTCTCTGGGCAACCTGTTCCTGCCTCTCACCATTCTCATTGTAAAGAACTTCTTCCTTACATCCAGTATAAATCTACTCACTTGTAGTTAAAACTGTTACCCCTTTCTTTTATCACTACATGGCCCTGGTAAAAAGTCTGTCCATATCTTTCTTATATGCCTCCTTTAAGTATTAAAAGACTCCAGGAACTTTTATTTCTCCAGGCTGAACAAGACAATTTCTCAGCCTTTCTTCATAAGGGAGTTGTTGCAGCCCTCTGATGATTTTTTGTGGCTCTCCCCTGAACCTAACCCAACAGTTCCACGGCTTTCTTGTGGTGAGGGCCCCAGAGTTGTATACCGCTCTTCAGGTAGGGTCTCAGAAGAAGCCACAGGCATCTGGAGCTTCCAAGTAATTTCAGTATGCAGAAATAAAACCTCAAAACATAAAACCCTACCACAAAGGAAACAAAACTGTAGAATCATACAACCATACATATATGGATAAATATATGTATTTTACCGTCTACGTTACATCCATCTGAATGGATGTATGGTTTAGCCATTCTTAATGCTGATCCATCAGGAAAGATGGAAGAATTCATAAACCAGTAGGGTAAAAAATGTAATTATCAAGATCTGTATTAGACAACAGTTTGGAAATGCAATTGTAATGTTAAATGAACTATATTTTGCGATTTTATAGGGAATTACCTTGAAAACATAGTAGCAAAGTACTGTTGATTTTCAGTGTCACTCTTGTCGACACGACACTTTTCCAAAGGGTTAAAAATGCCACCCCTCAAGCCGCATAAATTCTCTCCTATGTTATGACATGGAAATCTCTGTGAAAGAGAAGGTTATACCAGCACAGGGGTGACTGTGCAGAGGAGCTGCACCTGTTGTTTAAAATGTGCTGTGAGCTTGGTAATAGTTCAGATGGGACTGGGCAACCTGACAGAGGTGGTTTCAGTAGCCAAGAGCCAAGGCTGTGTGGGAGGGCGTGGGAGCTTCTGTCTGTGGCGTGCCCAAGTGTCTGCAATGGGAGCCAATCCTGATCCCACACTGGAGAAGGACACAAAGGTATCTTCTGTACGTGCAAGGACAAGAACAAGCAGGGGCTGCTCATGTCAAGCACCCTTAGAAACCTTCATGTAAGCAATGACTTAGGCTGCAGAGGTTGCTGAAAGGCTCCCAGCTGGTTACTCTTGGGTGCACACATGGTCAGACTCAAGCAAACTCTTCCTTCAAATTCAAGAAGTGTTTGGACAATCAGACACATGATGTGATTCTGCACATCGAGTGCAGAGCCAGGAGTTTGACATCATGGTCCTTGTGGGCCCCTTCCAATTCAGCATATCCTGTGATTCTATGAACCACTGGGATGACTTGGCACATCAAATACAAAGTATACATGAACAAAATGCCACTCTCTGACTTTTAGTTTTCCCATGTAAGCTGTAGACAGGTTTCAAAACACATTATCAGTGAAAGTTTGTAAAGATTTCCATGTGCATTTTGTTTCAGTACTGATCAAAAAAGTTAATGTGGCTTTTGAGACATACTTAAAACACAGGCCAGTGCTGTGAAAGCACTTCTAGAGTTATTGCAGGTGTTAGTCTAATGCATTTTAAGAAGATTTAAACCTTCATTTGTCACCTTCTAGCAAAAGAAAAAATTGCATGTAAATCTGTGGGTTCCTTTAATATTGCATCAGATTATGAACAAGTATAAAACCAATCTATTCCTTCAAATCTCAGTGGACACATGCCTATTTACTGAAGAGTTTGTGGTCTTTTTCCTAGACCCTTCATGGCCACTAAAGCCTTTCTGTGATAGATAAAAGATGCATCTCTGTGGGATTATGGTTTTCCTCCCTTGTCATCCTGCTCTGCTGAGAGAGTAGGTGGTGAAAAGGTGGGGCTCTGGCTCGCTGCCCACTCTGCTGGAAAGGTAAACTGTGCTAACAGGCTGGTCAGCAAGCAAGTGCTGATACAAACACCAGCTTCTGCCAGCAGAGCTCTTGCCATGGTGGCAGAGGAGGAACTAAGTACAGACCTTGTCATCACAGTTTGTTTTCTGGGCGGTCCCTGAAGCCACACAGTAGTGCACCACCCTGAGTAGCAAATTCACAGGAAGTCTTGAAATTTTCCTAGTTTGCAACTGTGAACAGCAAGAAAGTAATCTATTTTTAAGTTAGAGGTGCTCCATATTTATTTTTCATAAGGATATCTAATGAGCTACTTTTGCATTCTTAATGCCTTGAATCTGAGGTAATTCTCATGCTGTACATTTTCTGGATACCTGCAGATGACTCACCTGAAAAAATGGAGTGTTGTTTCATTTTAGTTATGTAGTACTTTATGCCACACCCCTAGACGGAGATTGCAGCTTAAGGAGAGCTGGCAAGCCAGGAGAAGACACAGAAATAAAAAGAGGTTCATCAACCTCACCATGTCAGGTACAGGGTATTTAAAGGGTGTTTAAAGAACGTGGCAGACTTTTTACTTTCATGTTGTCTTTTAGAGGACAATAAACAGCAGACTCCTGGGAAGACTCACATAGCACCAGAACCACTGGCAAGAGGTAGAATTATGACATGATTAACATCATATTCAAAAGAAAGAGGGAAACAAATGAGAGCAGAAAAGTTCTGTAGAACAGACAGTCATTATTGCCCGTGTTTGCAAGTGATATGAAAGATTTGGTAAATGCAGTTGGAATGAATAGAAAACCTCTCAATATCAGTCAGCTTTGGATCATTACAGTCATGTCCAGATAATCCATACTTCCTCCACCCATCTTTGACTCTCCAATCACTTTCTTGATAATTCAAGGGCAGTTTTTCTGGTTTCTAATTCTGCGTATTGCTCACAGGAGCAGGGTGAGGAAGGTGACGGCAACCCTTCATAAAAAGAGAAGCTCTACCCTGTCTTGTTGCTGCGTGACCACATCAGTTCAGTGACACTGTAGTGAAACAACTGTGTACTTCATCTCAGACCAAGATCTTCTGGATTTGTACCATCAGACATCTTCGAAAGACAGCCCTTCCTCTTCTTTAGCCATACCTAGCTAATCCAAATCTTCTGGAAAAAGACAAAAGCAGCAGGATTGATCTCAAGGTATGTTAGCAAAAAGAAAAATATCGTTTTGTCACTTATTGGTATCAAGGTGTAAACTTTATGAAATCTACAATGGGAGAGTTAAGAAGCCTTTGCTGGCCTCAGAGGGTCAGGTGATGGTAATCACCTTTCACACCACTGATCATATCATGACATGATGGTGACAAGAAAAATTTTATTGTACATGATGACAATCTAAATAAGCTCACAGAGAATTCTTCAAGGTAAGGAGGTAACTTATTTTTTTCATTTACCCCCTTGCACTTGTAACCTAAGTCTGAATAAGGCTTTATGTATGTCAGAGTTCATCTGCCTTTGTTAGATGCTTTCCTGACAATAGCATCTGTTAAGGCTCATTCTTTCAGGGCTATAAATCTCATATTAATACAATTTAGTGATTTCAGCAGGTTCATGAGGTCTGTTTTTGGGGTAGAAAAGTGTAAAAGGTAGGCCTTTGGGAGTGCAAGTAGTAATTTAACAGGATGCAGCTATTTCAGTTCTGTTCAATTTATGGAGAGTTGTAGAGATTATATGATATGTCAAAGGTCTTTTTTTCCTGAAGAATTAAGGAATATGGTGATATACTATTGGTGAGTTTTCCTTTTAAGTATTTGTGTGCTTTGAATTATTGAACTAAGGCAATCACAAATTAGGTAACGCAATAGAAACAGCAGCACCAAGACTGCTACTTTTGTATCTTTGCATTAGTATGTATGTGTCTTTATCAGTAGTGTATTAGTTTTGACTTAAAAACAGAACCAAAACCTGTTTTCATTTATCTTGTCATCAATCAGAATTAACTGAAATGTGCATCAGAGGATGCACATATGAAAAGAGAATTATGTATGTAACTATGAAATTCTATAAAATCTATGTTGTAATTTATCCACTCTGAATCTTGAAAATGAAACCTGGAGATACTACTACCTCCAAACCATGGAAAATTTCTAAATTTCAGTTAATTACTGTCCTGAAAAAAATATATATTTAAATGTAGCAGGAGTTTTACCCAGTCTGTGAGATAAAAGATAGTTGTGGACAATGTTAATAAAGCTTCAGTATTAAATATTTACATAGAGGACTGTGAGTGCATATTATTCTTCTGATTATAGCATGACTATTTTTTTTATATCGAAATTGAAATGGCCTTCTTGAAATAGAAACCATGGTACTGAGTATTCACTATAGACATGGCTCATGAGAATTGTCTTCTAAGGGCATTTGGGACTAACTTACACCAAGAATGACTCCAGGAGTTAGTAGCTGAAGCCCCACCTGACAGTCAGGGTTTCAAAGGCAGCAGGGGCTCCTCACTGCCATCACTCCCAGCTCCAACCATGCTGCTGGCTGGAGAGCTGGGTGTGATGCATGGGCAGGGTACAGGCTGCTTGCAGTGGTGAACGTGATGTTGTGTATGCAGTGTGCTGCACAGGAAACACTGGGAATGTGCCACATCCACAGCCTAGAGAGGGGAGTCTTCTGTTTTATTGTGTCACTAGACTGTGCATGGAGCATCCCTTCTGTAGTCTTCTTCTCAATCCTGCCCAACTATACAATAGCTTGGCCTGTCTGTATTCCACTAACGAGGAAAGCATGAGCCAAGTGATATGCTAGAACTTCACACCACTTCTAAATGAACTGTTTTGGATCTGTGGAAAGTTATTTACGCAGGAGGCTCATAAAGCTTCCCTTTCTGATAGTTCCGCTGGGCTGGGTGGCCCAAGACATTTACTTCTGTTTACAAAAATTCTGAAAGAGAGGGTAATTCTAAGAGTACAAACTACTCGCATTACAGGAAGAGGTAAGGATGAATTGACAGTGGCACCAGCATCTCTGAAATGCTGCTTCCACAACTTTAGATTCTCTTTGGCTTGGCAAACAAAGAGCAAAAACCTCCCACGGAAAAATGGCTGTAGCTGGGTCACTCTGTCCAGCAGGCCAAGCAGGATTACCCAGCTCAGCACAAAGAAGATAATTTTACATAAATTAGCTAGTGTTTTGAATCAAATTTGTTTTGTCAGGTAGCCTAGAATTCCCAAAGGCTTTTTTTCAGTCATATAATATGACATGGTCTTGAAAACTTATTTTGGATTTTCTCTGGATTGTACTATTGCTTTGTCTGACACTGTTCAGAGAAGTATGTTCTCACTCTTCAGATGAGTATGAGTCATGCAACTATTAATTTTAGGAAGCCTCTTATATTATCGTGTTGCCTAGGAAGGTTCTCACCACAGCTAGGCCCAAGAAGATGAGCTTTGGTGCACTGGTCCCAGTAAATATTCTGTCGTTAATGTCAGTTCAATTGTAACTGACACTGTAAGCCTTGAGTTTCAAATCCTGAAAAAAAGTTCACAAAAGAGGAATAGTAGAAAAGAGATGAAATTGAAGGCTTGCCCAAAACACATAGAACAAAATGGCAGGTAAAACAAATATTGGGGGGAAAAAAGAATACATGGAAGAATAAGAATGAAAACAATACCTGATCTTTAAAACAAAATCTCCAAAGTCGTACGGTTCTTACACTCAAGACTGTCAGTGTATTATAGAGATCAGCTTCAGTCTGGGTTATGTGGTTGTCTGCTATATCCACTTTTAAAATAGCCCAATTTTAATGTCCTGATGGCTGCACTGTTCACAGAAATTCCTCATTCACATTGTGGGTTTAAACCATTTCCCCATCTCTTTTAATGTACATCATATTCCCTGCCCTGTATCTGTGTTCTGAGATACTCTCTTTGGCAAAAGGACCCTCCCTTTCCAGATTATTTTTACATGGCATGATGGTACTCGATCTGCCCTGCGGCTCCTGATTGTCAGCACTGGGCCAGGACTGCATCACGCACCCTCTTGTCTCCACTCCATCCCTCTCTCCACCACTTTCCAGATCACACCACAGTTTTAAGGCAGGAGTGAAGGGTCAAGCAGGGGTCTCTTCAAAAGCCTTTTCCATGCAGGGGGTGGGCAAGAGCCTCTAGTTTTCTTCGCCACATTCATGATACTTTTTTCTAGGTCTTAATGCCAAAAACCCACTAAACTCTTAACTGACTTCAGTAAGTTTTGGGAAATAAAAGGAAAGAAATCTCTGAAGGGATCTGTCTTTCAAAACAGAGTGGATTGAGAGATAGCAAGACAAAGGACAGGCTTCAGTATTTCTACATACATAAAAGACAATTACCCAATAATTCAGAAATAGCATGAACTATCTCAGCAAAAGCTACAAAAACCTGTATCTGTATCTACATCCATGTGTTCTTTCAGATGGCTTGTCATGTTTTCCTATGATTAGTATCTTTTTTGGTTCTTTCTTTGTGATCCTCTAGTGACATCACAGACATTTTACACATAAGTTTATAAAAGAGGAAGAAGACCAAAATCGCTGTTCCAAAACCTCCAGGACAGGAACTGTCTTTGCTCTGCTGCAGATGCTGTGCAAGTGCAGTTTGGCACTGAGTCTCAAAGGAGGCTTCTCAGCACCACATATATCAAGTAAGAAGAACAAAAGATGAAGCAGAAACTTGTTGGCAATTTATGATTTGACTAAGGGCAGATCCAAGCATCCTTGTTCCCCCTTGAGTCCCCTTCCCATCAAGCCATAGTGCAATTCTGAAGAAAATTCAGACTCTTCAGAGAGACTTGATAATGTGTCAGGCTGTTATAGCCTATATATTGTTCAAAACTAGTAAATGTTTTTATTTGTTATTTTGACTGGTTCCTCTAAAATGCATATCATTTGCTCTCAGCTATTTCAGGTTCCTAACAAAAACAATAGGACATATAGGGCCAACTCCCAAAACAAATTTCTGAAGAATGGGTGTACTGGGACTTAAGGAAAAGGCTAGCAAGCCCTGAAAATCTAACTTCCTGTCTCTTTTTTCCTTTCTACTATGGATAGCAAAATAGAAGAGATTTATGAGCTTGAGGCTACACAACTCCAATTGCTATAATTACATAGACAGGAATTTTACAATTGTAAAGTAAATCAACTCTCTTATAGGGACTAATGCTTAAATTGCAACTTGTAGATTGCTTAAAATGGGAAAAAGACTTCTGTGGTTAAAAAATACTTCTGTGGTTTGCTATTAACTGAATCTAACCACAATAACTAACTTCTATTCACAATTTCTTCCTGCTATAAATTTGGGGTTGTTATTTTTGCTTTGGTTTTTAGGCTCAAACCTGGTTTCTGATTCTAGGATGGTCCTCAAACAGCTAAATCATAAAACAAGATTATGTGTTGGACTAAAAAAAAGGCTTGGTGCATCTTAGCTAATGCTGAGCTAATTTTAAGCTCTTTTTGCTATATAAACAAATTCTTTGGTATTAGACTTGTCTTACTAGATTCCTTACATGTTCAGTTACGTTTATACTCCAAACTCAAATTCCTGAAATATTGCAGGCCAGTTTTAGCAGAAGAAAAATGTAGCCTTAAAGGGTTGATTCAGTAATACTGCTAGCAGTGAAGGTGAAGAAAAACAGGAAAAAGGTTTTGAGAACTGTACAAAGGCATAAATGTGAAATTGCACTGGTGAAAAATTGATTTTTATTTTTTTATGTGTAAAGGCCTAAACTAAATTACAGCAAGTATTTTGCCATTCAAGTGAATTGATTTGCTGAGGAAATATATTGAATAGGTCCATCAAAACAGAGATGAAGCTCACAAACAGGAAAGGGTTAAACAAACTGGGAGCGCTGAACATGCCAATCTCACAATTTTATGACATTGGCAAATACTTATATAGCCCCTCTCCAAACTAATGCCCTTTGCCTAAACAAAGGAGCACAGCACGCCGATTGTGGGGATTACAGTGCACACTAGAAATAGCGCCTTTGCCCTTTTTAAGAGGGGTACACAGTGCCAAGCAGCCTAGAGAAAAACAGATTCCCATGTTGCATCACACAGTGTACTCCTCACATTTCACTCAGCTTTTCCATCAGATATATGCACTAAAGAATGAGGGACATGGGCACTTGGCCCCACTGGTGCTCTGGAGATGCAAGATCATGAGTTCAGCAATTAATAGGTTTTCACTCTTTTGATGTGCTGAACAAAAAGAACATAATAAACAAATACTAGTTTGATGTTTTGTACTTTACACCCCTGCTCAGGAATATAAGGTTAAGAGTAACAGATGAGGCAAGAGAAGTTCTTTTGGTGTAGTTTGCTAATGATGCAGATGGGAAAATGTTTTGGTGTTTCTGCAGAGGTTTTTGTGCCTGTACAGCTTTAGCAACTGTTCTAGAATAGGGAAGAGTTAATTAAGATTTAGGAGTAAAACCAGGAGATGTAAAATGACTGAACAGATGATGCACAGAGCTGTGAAATCAAGTTCCCATGATTTAATAGATGACCATTCATTCCTGGAGCTATGGATACTGACAGCAGGCAGTGACTGAACCAATCTACTTTCAAAATAAAGTTGCAGCCTAGCCTATTTATTTTCATAAAGGCGCAAATTAAGATCATGCATGTGGCTCATTACCGCGGCATGTAGCTCAGATGACCAGGGTAATTACAGAACTGTGGTGACTCAGTCAAATTCTACCCATGGTAACAGGGAAATTAGAGATCAATGTTTTGCTTCTGCAAATTTGTCGGTTTGTTTCTCTACATACAGCTAGGGCAGGCAGCTGCCTCCCATAGGCCATCTGCACATGTGGGGTTGGAGAGAAGGGAATGGAAGGCAGCATTCTTAAATCTCTGCTGAGGAGATGGGAACTAAAGATTCAGGTTGTCAAAATGAGAGGAGATAAAGGATGATTACAGCACAAGAAGTGTTCTGTTATACACTGGGGTAAATACATAGAACCTGGTATTTTGATCATTATGCAAAAGCCTTGGTAGACAAAGGTGGGCATTTATAGTGATCTTCCACTCATGTAACACAGAAAAGATGAACATGTCTTCACTCCTCTGTTACTTGCAAATTAATCCAATGTCAGAATGTTTCAAGGCATTTTCAATCTGCCTGAGATGGGGCTTTCTTGCCTACGGCAATGCCATCAGCCACATGCAGCCTATTTGCCAAGTCTTGCTCTCACTTTTGGAGCCAGAGACGCTGCTTGCATCTACTCTGTGTGGTTACTGAGCTGGGCAAGACACTTTCTGACGGGCAGAGTATGCAGAAATACGAGCTCAAGATTGAAGGGATGGAAGGGTTTGGGGACCATTAAGCAGAACCTGTATGACTATCACGAAGGCAGCCAGGTGAAAAGCCAAGAAAGGCAGCAGCTTATTTCCTCATTCGAGTTTCTTACTCTAACTTCACTCCGCCTGCTTACTCCTGTCTCCTGTTGGCTGCTGGCCTGACGTGTCTGTTGTCTCTGCAATCCTCCCACCGTGGCCGGGAAAGCAAGGTGACACAAATAAAGAGGAGCAGAGAAACTCCTGAAACAACTGGAGAAGCCCGGCTGCCCAACCTGCCTCAGCCAGGCGCGCCGAGCTGATGACACACACAATCGTGCCAGCCAGACTGCCCCGCCTCCAGCCTGGTTTTGCTTTCGCACACAGGTGTAGCAATCGATATTCTGGGAAAAAGGCGTGAGAGGGGGTATTCCCGAAACAACACACATAGATTTTAACGTGATGTCCACGCTTCCACGAAGACTGTGCCGTTGTGCGCCCCACACCGCCCGGGGAGTGGGGCAGCCTTCCGTGCTGGGCTCGTTCCGCAGGAGGAAAGCCCGGGGAGAAGCCTGCCTTGCCGTGCCACGGCCCTCCAGCCCCTCTCTCCCTGACCACAGCCATTGCTAATTTTAAAAGTTGTCTGTGCCACCTCCGAGAGAAGAAAAAGTGTCTGTATGAACAGAGGTGACGAGAAACAGGCCGTAGGTGGCAGAGCCAGGGCTGGGCAGGGTGTGAGAAAAGCCTCCGCTCGCCGTGGGGCTCAGTCTCGGGCACAGTCGCCTGACAAGCACTGGGTTTGCCAAGTTCGTGGCAAAAGAGACGGAGGAGGGTCCTGGGAGCGGGAGCTGGCGCTGGCGGGGGCGTTGTCGATTTGTCGCTCCTCTCGCCCGCCTGTTACCCCATCCTCTCCTCTCCTCTCCCACGCCGTGGCGTGGGCGGCGTGGGCGGCCGCCCTGGCAGTGCCCGCGGGGCCGACCGCCGTGTTTGCGTTTGTGCCGGGCAGTCACATGGAAACCGGCTCGCAGCGCCCCCGCGCTCCCCGGGCAGCGGCCGGCCGAGCCCCGCCGCTTCGGGAGCTCCGCCGCCTGACTCTCGGCCCGCCGGGCCCGGCTGCGGTCTGGCCGGGCAGCCCGGTATCAGGGTCCGCGCTGCGGCTTCCCTGCCGGCCGGGTAAGGCGGGCGGGGGCCGCCCTGGCAGCGCATCCCCGCCCGCAGCTCGCGGCCGGGCTGGGCAGCCGTGGGCGGCGGCAACCCGGGCAGTGCCGCCCGGCAGCGGGGCGGGGAGCGGGGGAGGTGGGGGCGAGGGAGGGGGCGAGGGCGGCTCTTACTCCTTTACTCTCTTCTCTTCCCTCCCCTCGGTACCCCCGCCTCCGACCTTCGCCGCTGCCGGGATCGCGTTTTGTACCGGCCCGTCCTCTGAGAAGTGGCGAGGGCGGCCCGGCCATGGAGACCCTCGTGCGCCCCGGGGCCAGCAAACCCCCCACCGGGTAAGCTCCCGCCGGGACCCGCGCCGGACCGGCCGCCGCTCCTCTCCAGGGGCGGGAGTGGCTCCGGGCGGCGGCAGCGGCCGTGCTGGCCGGCGGGCCGCCGTGCCTTCCCTCCGTCCCGCCTGTCTCGTTTCCCTCTCGGGCGCCGAGCTCGGAGCGGCGCACAGGTGTCGGCGCCCGGCCCGCTCGGAGCACGGTCCGGGGACGGAGGGGGCACGGCGGGGAGCAGGGGGGCGGCAGGGCGGGGAGCTCGGGTGCAGAAATGTTAGGAGCAGGGGAAAGTGCCTGTTTCGCCTTTGCCCTGCGAGAGGGAAGCCCCGGCCCGGCTGACGGCGCTGCCCCTCCGGCTGCGAGACCAGGGAGCCGGTTCGGTTCGGGGCTTGTTCCCCTCGGGGGGTGGTTCGGGGCGGTCCCTGCGGGACGAAGGGCAGCCGCTGCTTGCAGCTCCCGACCCGGGCCACCGGGGCTGGAAGGGACGCTGGCGGGGAGGGAGCCGGGGCCGCGGCGGGGCTTGGGGTGGACCCGTCCGGCGGAGGGTCCGGGGAGCCCCCGCGGCCGCAGAGGTTCTTGCCCATACGCCCGTCTGCGCCGGGACGCAGCTGCCGAAGGCTTTGAAAGGTTAATTCAGACGTGGGTCCAGACCTGGGTCTCAGCCCCACCGCACTGCCACGGCAGAGGAAGGAAGAGCACTGCCAACCGCGAATTAAAAGTGCCCAAAATTGTCCGAGGTTGGTGGGAGACCGCGGTGACTACTGCCGGGGTCTCCTGCTTTGGTGACAGGCGCCGCTCTCGCAGCACTATTGCTAAGTAGCGGTCAGCCCGAGTGCAAACCGCGGGAAGGTTAGGAGTTTTTCAAGAGAACAGACAAGTAGAAGATATGCCAGCAGTGGAATTTATTAGTCCGTTAATTAAGCGAGAGCAGCGGCACGATGAGGTCCTAAGTGATCTCTTTTGTCAGAGCAAAAGCTGGGCAAGTTTTAAGAGCTGTGCTGTCTGCTCGCTGCAATTTACTGCTCTACTTCACACTGTCTGCACAGACTGAAAGAGACTATGATTACTTCAGCAGCTTCTTTTATTTTTAGTTGTAATGTTTATATCATAAATTTATTTTCAACAAATTAGGAAACAGCTCTAAAGTACGTGCTAGTGCGCTACAGTTGTTTTGTTCAGTTTCATTTCCTTAGTTTGTGTTTAATAGGGAACCTTGCAGTGTACACAGAAAATAGTACAGGCAGCAATGTGTGAAGAAAAGATGCCATTGCTTTTGCCATGGTAATGAAATAGTGTGTGCCATCTTTCTTTGACTTGCAAAGTATAGCATAGCTTGCTGCTCTTTATGTAAATAAAATGCTTAATTCCAGCTGAAATTGACCCTGTTTGATCGTGACCTTTTAGGCTAACCTTCCAGGAAGAGTGGTAAATGTAAGGTGCCTCCCTTCTCTGTATTTAGTTGATGCAACAGTACAGCTGCTTTCTAAAATCCTGATGAAGCGGAGATCTATGGTGCCAATTTACACGTGTGCTTTGAAGAGTAATTCAGATGCAGTGCTGACTAAAAATTTGTCTCAATTGCTAGGTATCCAAAGATTCATTAAAAAAAAAATAATTTGCAGTGGGAACACATGTCACTGGCGCATCTCAGAGAGGACCACTGGGGCCTGGGGGCATTTCTGAATAAAACTCCTGAATCCTTTGTAACCAGTTTCATCTGTGCAAATTTGTCCACAGCCAGACTCAGATATCAAGTACATGAACAGAAGTTACAGTAACTGCATTAACTTCAGTCATATTGCTCCTGACATGGCTCAAGGAGATGAATCCAATCCTAGGGTGCAGGTGCACTTGTGATATTGTATAACAAAGTGTGTGGGTGCTAATCTTCTCATGTGGAAGCTGATGGCAACGCTGTCCTATGCACCAAGGGGTGACTGCCTGTTTTATCTGAGCTCTTCTCAGCCTTGAATTACTTTGTGTTGCCTTTTCTTGCAAGTCGGACCTTCCCAGCCTGGATGTGTCCGTGCTGTTAGCAGGGGACTTCACTGAGTGGTTCATAATTCCCAGAGTTGCCATCATCCATACTGGACACTGGTGGATGTTTGATCCCTAATCAGATTGTACTCACTCAGTGATGAAATCTGTTAGGGTCAGGAAAGTGCAGCAAGAGCATAGCTTTGTCCTTTTTGGTTTCCGAAATGAATGCAGACGTGAACTGCATCTGTGGAGCGTGGCTGAGGATCTCTGGCTGTTAAGGCCATTGTGCCAGAAGTACTGTTCCTTTTGTGGCAGAAGACGTGCTATACGCATTTCCAGCTTATTGATTGGCTTAGCTTGGAGTTATGAAAGGGAGGTTAAAATGACCGTAGGTTCACAATTTTTAACAAAATTTAGGCAGAGCTGTTTTGTCTCTATGTAAATCATTAACAGCAACATTGTGAGCCTCCCTTGTTAAATAGTGAACAAATTTTAATATATCATGTTGTGCGGGGTAGAGCATCTCTGCTGTGTGCAAACACAGGTAAATTGACTATGTGTGTTCCATGGCACAATCCCTTGAGAATTACACATTTAAATGTAGGATACTGTTGGGTTTTTGTTTTAAATGGCAAAGGAAAAACTGCAGTTTATGCTGGTGTTGCAGGGTTTTTCCAATTTTCCAGTTTCAAAAATAACTGTAGACTTCAGAACCAATAATTTTATTATTACTGATTGCTAGGTATAAGTTTTTTAAAAGCTTTACCAAGTTCATAATGCTTTATTTAGTGAACATTTAGTTTGATTTATGAAAGCGAATTTAAGACAATCAGTATTCACAGCAGAAAATACAATTTACTCTGTGATTATGCCATGGTTACTAAATAGACAAATACACCTTTTTAGTATCTTTCTGTTTGTATCTGCTCTTGCTTCATTAGGGGGAGCAGAGAGAATCTTCTCTGGATGTTTCAGTTTGTTTCTTTTTTGACCATAATATGGCATAACAGCTATACACTGGTTGTAAACGGTAGTACAAGCTCAAGGATCAGTTCTGTTCTGTTCTGTTAGGAGCCTTGCAAAGAGCAGAGCATCTTCCCTGGCCACCAAAGGCATCTCCATCTCCCACAGAAGCCAGCAATTTATGGATCCATTTTCATGCCTGTGTCAGAGCACAGAAGACCTTCCTCTGGAATCTGGCAAATGTGGGGAAAACCTCTCTATTAAACTGGATGTATGAATGCCTTCTTTAGGTAGGACCTTTATTTTCTGTGCTTCAACTTCCTTGCCTGTCTCACAGGGCCTTATAGTACTAACAAATACAGGCACATCTTAGCACACCTACTTTGAAGTGATTGAAGTGTCCCTGGAAGTCAGATAAGGATGTGAAACATCAGTAATGTTTACATGCACAATCGAGGAAAGCAAACCCCCAGCTACAGAGCAAGTTGCACATCCCAACCTTTTCTTACTATTTTATAACTACTACACATAGTTAAGTGGGTTACTTTGTGAAACTGCACAACCAGCTTTAAAAAAAGTATTATTATTGTGTTTAGGGTTTTATTTTCTTGTCTAGAAAAGCCTGGAGAGCACTGTTGTGCACAGAACATCTGTTAGTCTGTGTAATACTAGTTATATCATACTCTAGCTCACCTCCGGGTGTTGCAAAATTTAGGGTAAAAAGAAACAACATGTAATTAGTTTTTATTTGAAAAACTGAGCAATTTGTGTATATTTTCTATGTTTTGTATTTGTTTGAGATTTCTGTGTAATATGCAGAGTGGTGGATGGCAAAGGGTAATGACTGCGACCAGAAATGTAGAGCAGCAGTGTGGTAAAACCACAGAGTGTTTTGAGTCGAAAGGGACCATAAAGATCATCTCATTCCAGCTCTCCTGACGTAGGCAGGGACACCTTCCACTAGACCAGGTTGTTCAAAGTCCCATCCAGAGGGATGGGATATGCACAGCTTCTCCGGGCAACCTGTTCCACTGTCTCTCCACATGGTAAAAAATTTTCTTCCTAATATCTCATCTAAACCTGCTCTCTTTTAGCTTAAAGCCATTCCCCCTTTTCTGTCCCTGCATGGTAGCAACTTTCAAGATTGCTGCCTTGACCAGTTGCAAAACTCAAACTCGTGCTTTTGGCATTGGCCTTCACACTGTTTCATTATTTGTATCTGCACCACTCCTGCAGAATTTAGTTAATTCACTTCAATTCACTTCTTCTGTGTGAAGACAGGGAGCTTCCCTGTGATGCATTTTTCTCGTACCACAGTCAACATTAACCCTGCCTTCCTCTCAGTCTGGGCCCAAAGTATTTCTTTCTGTGTCAGTGGAGATAAATCACATTAAACAAAACTCTGGTAGTAATGACAGATGTTTCTATTGCATAGAATGAAACAGGGCAATTTTTTTTCTGTGTTTGGCACCTCCATATGAATGTAACTGTTGAGCTAATATACCATAACAGATTTGTATTTTCTGTTATGACTAATATCTCAGGATTGCTGAAGATAAGGATACTAATTGTAAGAGTAAGCCAAATGGCAAGATAAATACAATACAATTCAGTCCTCTCAGCTGTTCTTTTCTGAAGTCCAGGTTCCTATTTCTCGTATCTTATTTTTCCTTTTTTGCCTTTTCCTTTCTTTCAGAAATCTGCCAGAGTAGAGAATGAAGGTGTCATAAAATCTCTTTCATTTCTGTACTGTCTAGAATATTTAGGATTTGTTTTGACTTTCCCCATCTCCCAGTTTTCTCTCATTATTTTCTTCTTATGGAATTTTTATATTTTCTCATTGTGCTATTTTATGCCACTCCTGCCACTATTAAATGAAATTGAACCTTCTCTTTCTTACTGTCACCTGACTTAGTTGTTGTTCATGTTCTTTCCCTTGTAATTTCAGATTCATTTTTCTTCAGGTTTTGCTCCTGTAAATTTACACCTTTGTCAAACTGCTGGTCTTCATGCAATCATTGCACTACTCTGCAGGAATATTTTGGGCTGGCTGCATCAGTAACAGTCAATTTCAGGAGGCTGCACTAGTGAAGGGGGCTTTAATTACAGTTTCAAGTGCTCTCATAGGTACAATTTCAGAAAATGTTGACCCTTAAAGAAAAACACCTTCCTAAATATTTATATTGAAGTTAGTTCAATAAATACATGGCTGCTTTGTGTGTAATTAATGTTGCTGGGGAAGTGGTGTATTTCTTTTTGCCAAGTAATTCAGATCCCAATGCATGCTTATGGCCAAAATAAAAGATTTTTTTTTCCCCTTCAAAGGAATGAGAGTTCTCTTGAATATGTGTATTTATTCTTAATCATCTGTCCTCATGTAGACTTCTGTTGTCACGGACTTGAATTATCTCACAAGCATTTATGAAGACCTCCTAACAATATTTATTTGGCTTAAAGAAATACATGTAGAAGACTCCAGGCAAAAGTGTGAACACATTTACACGACCAGCTCCAAATACGTAACCACCTCCAAAAGCAGCCAGGAGGCCTGTGACAGAGTTAGGGAAGTACCTCACTTCTCCTGAATTGCAATTCAGTGCCTTAACAAGTGTTCCCCTGTGTCTGGGCTTTAGCTACTCTGTTAGCATCAGCAAACACTTGATTTTCTGGCAACAACTCTGTTCTGTATACTGCAGCTTTTTGTGTTGCCCTGGCATTGTGATTTCCATGAAAACTGACAGTTTTCACACTTTAATGCTGCTTCTGAGAGAATGACAGGCCTTTAGAAATTGTTTTTTCCATAGCGGTTTAAGCCAGTTTGTGCATGAGAAACTGAGAACTGGAAAAGACTTATAATCCATGTTTCCAGCTAAAATTATGATTTAAAATCATTTAAAAATGGCTGCATTTCCAGTCATGGAAATTACAACTCTTATTAAGGTATGAATCCTCTAAATATGGAGAGTGTTTCCAGACCTGTTAGTTGCCCAGTGAGTCAGGCTGCTTATCTCTAAATATGCGATGCTGGGAATAATGTATTGTTGTCATAGTTTCAGCATGAGAGTGATGAGGCAGGGACTTGACCCATGCTAAGGAGCAAATCACAAAGCTGTGTGGCAGGGCTGTGCTCTGATGGCACTGATGCACAGCATCTCATACCCACTTTAGTCCCCTCATACCAGAAACAATGTCTTTTTAGTTTTATTAATCCCTCAGCTAATGAGCTTGCCTCAGGTGCTGTGCATTTGTGCAGAGGAGTTGTCATAATCTGAGAAAGGGGAAAAAAATGGACTGGGAATCGTTTTCCTATGTTCTTTTGTTCAAACTATGGATTCCAGATTCAGAGTGTCTATGGGACCATAAAATTAATTTCTTATTCCTATAAAATCAATATGATATTTGTTTGTTAAGCTCTGTTTTGTGTGTTCCTTTGGGATGTGTTCTATGGAAGAGTTGTCAGACTCCTTTACAGTTTCAGTGATGAGGCATGAGTTACAAAGCTTTCTCTAGCAGTCAGAAAATGATGCAACCTGGGCACACTTATTTTTGGACATGGTGAGCATCATTAAAGCAGGTAGGAAAGGTGGAAATGAAGTGGTGCAGTCTGGCCTGAGGTACTTGCAGATGTGCAGTAGACAGACTGCATTTTCGGGTTTGGTTCTGTGTTCTCCAGTGTCTTGCTTTTATTAAAGGTGGTTGACCTGTGCATAAGTATTTAAGGCTGGTCTGTGAGCTCTTCTGCTTCCTTCTCTCTTGATGTTGCTGTGGTGTATGCAACATGGAACAGCTCAGTAAAGTGTGATGGAGAATCCCTCACCTAAGAAATCATCAACCAGGTAATTAGGGAACTCTTTTACAGAAAGCCCACATTCAGGGATCTACTTGGCAAAGAAAGGGTTGAGGATTAAAATTGCAGTAGTTTTTAATACATTGAATTGCTAGAACCATCCTGCAGCCTGGAGTCCTCCTTTTTCCTTAGAGTGAGAAGCCAGACAGATGTGAGCCTCAGTATTCCTGAAGTTGTTGTGTTGGAGTTGCTGTTTCTGGCTAGAGAAAATGTGTTCTTCCTCAGTTGTGCTGGTGTTGTGCTGACAGTGAGAATTTCCTTTGTTTAAAAAAAAAAAACACAGGTAACATGCAAAATCCTCCCTCTGACATGGAGCTTGAGCAAGAAAATTACATTTTATATCATCAATGTTCTAAATATAGTCATACTGTAAGGTTCCAAGAGCAAGTACCAATCCAAAAGTACTTATTCAGATAAGTGTTACGTTTTCACTAAGAGTCCCTAACAATCTGTGTGATTCTGTGCCGCGCCTACTTTCCTTTCCTGTGTGTTGGGCTCTATTTAAATAAATGTATGCTGATCTCATTGACTGTTACTGGGGTGTTATTGTGAAGTGGAACTAAAACTGTTGGTTTTCAGTAATCAGGAGTTAATGACACTGTACTTTTGAAGACCACACAAATAGAGATTTAAAATGGTAACATTAATGGTTAATGAGATGCTTTCTGAATTTTCAAATGTTTCAATAAACATTCTTGTTACCATTCATAATAAGATGATATAAAACCCCTTTATGTTACTGCCTTTTGGTAATATTTCAGTGGTTTAGTTAGGCGGAAGAACAATAAAATTCAAGGGCCTGAATACAAATACATTGTTGATGATCAGTTGTTGCCGTCTCCAAAGTCTGATGGTCATTCCTGTTAGTCTGCTGGTGCTCTTTTCTCTGAAAAGGCAGGGACCTTGTTTTTTGGTGGGGGGAGGGGGAAAATGTTTCTGCTTTGTATTTGTGTTAGGTGATGCCAGGAGATGGTGTGGTGGTGACTTGAGCAGGAGTTTGTCCTCTGAGGTTGTGTGGAGGTCCCCATGCTGGAGTATATGTAAATACACCAGTTACAGAATCATCTCAGTCAAGGCTGGCATCTCCAGGGACATAAGAGGAAAGCTCTGTTTTAGATTATCCAGATGACTTTTGTTTTAAAAGCTTGTAGCTTCCTTCTTGCCCCATGCATCCCCCAGGGGACATTCTCTAGTGCTCACCCCGGAGATTTGTTGGGTGCTGTAGCAGCAGTTTTCTGATGAAAGAGAAAATTAAATAGTAAATTCTGCTCAAACCTGTTAAAACACTCATCTTTTGTTGTGTAGAGTTATTTATTTATGGCAACAACTTTTTCCCTGCATTAGTAGGTTCCAAAAGATAAATAAAAACTCCAAGTTACTTCACAAGAAAACATATTCTTTAATTTTTTTCTTACTTCTGTTCTTAGATTACTTTCTTTTCTGTACTTTTTATGTTTGAGGTCAGTATCTTGCATAGGCAGCAAAAATACCTCCTAGGTAAATATATCAAGCATGGCACATCTCCTCTTACTGTGCACAGGACATGTATTTTCCCCCTGTTTTTTTTCTGAGTTTGCCAGGAGGGGAGTCTCCAAAATCAATAAACAGTTTCATGCAAATGGGAAGAAAAAACATTTTCTTTGCTTTTCTTCAGTATCTGCTTGAGTGGCAGTTCTTTATTTCTTTATCTCAGCAATGGTTTAGGGTGTTGAGGAGGCAATATATTGGTGCAAATCCAGATTCCTTCTGTTTCTTTTTGTGGTTTTGAGTTTGGTTTTATTTTTCTGTTGTTTTTTTGTTTTTTTTTTTTCTTTTGAATAACTTCTCATGGTACTTTTGGAACCAAGCCTACACTTTTATGGATAATAAATAAATAAAGGCTGGTTTCCCTGGGGGTAGAGCTCACGTTTCAATATCAACACAGCTTTCTCTGCTCTTAGGGGGCTGGTCGTGTTGCTTGTGGTCGTTCTGAGGAATGCTTACTGCTAGGGTGGGACTTTCTTCTTGGGAAGGAGGCCAGCCTTTGGCTTCTGCCATGATTAAAATCTTGGTACTGTGACACCTTCAGGTGCTCCTAAGACTGACTCTCCCAATTCATTAAATGCAGCTACAATTAGGTCAGATCATGTTGCTTAACTGACGGTGTTGTAATTAACAGTTATTTATTGTGGTTGATTTTACTTACCTGTTTCTTTTCCTCTGCTGAACTGGAGAGTCACTTGGTCATGTCACAGCAACACAGAGCAGCATCACATGTTAAAATAATGTTACATTGTCAGATGTGCATAACCTTGTGCATTCTAAAATAAGACATGCAGTCTTTTTGCTGTCTTATTTTATGGCTTCTTAAGGTCTGTTGTGACTTGTTCTCATGGGGACAAACTGGGACCACTGCTTAGTGAGTCCCCAATCCTTCATTTACCCAGGACAGCAGCATCACATCTTTTGCGAACTAGAAGATATTTTTGTTCCTGCTCTTAACTAGCAAGTCAAGGATTGCTATCTTCTGATCAAGTTTGTTATTCCTAAATATAATGTGTTAGTGCGGAATTGTTTATTATTATTATACCTACCTTTTCTGTTGTGAGACAAACACAGACATATCCATGTATGATGAATTGAGGGTCCAGGATCAAATCTAAAATTGAAAGAAGTCACTTTTTACATGAGTCATTACCTAACAGAATTTTATCTGAAGTTTAGAGATTTGTGGATTTCCAAATTACCTGTGTAGGTAGGAGAAGGATAAAAATTTACGTTGCAGTTTTAAATAATAAATTTTTCCCTTCACCTCAAGTCCTATAGATTGACCAACCTCATAAAACAGTTCAGAAAAGAATACCTAAGTACAGCCCTGTTGATGATTATACCATGTCATGATGACAATAAAGTTGCTTTTCTTCCTAACCTCCTAGCAAATACTTAAATTTCCCTTCCAAATTTACATGAATTTGTAAGAAATAAGAGAATACATTCCTGAAAGAGCAATTAGTTATTCTGCAAAAAGTATTTACTCAGTTTTCAACTTCACAGGTATCAGGAAACATTACTCTCTAGAGAACATTGATTATAGGTGTGTAGAATTCTTTCTGAAGAAGACAAATCGTGAATTTTGAAACTATTTGAGTATTAGTGGGTACAAGCTGTTGTTTGATTGCTTTGTTTTTAATAGTTCTATTTAACAAATAATAATGTCTCAGGTGGTTTTAGCACTTGATGCAGGATCAAAATACAGGGTCTTCCCTCTCCTGGCTCAGATGTAGTATTTCTTTCTACTTTTTGTAACATTTACTGTCTTCCAGCCTTATATAAGACAAACCAGGAATTTAATTTTTTTTAGAAACACCTCTTTTTTTTTTTCCTTTTTTTCTTCCTTAAATTTTTATTAAGGCTGTAGTGTAGTATTGTACAAAATGACTGCTAAGGACTGAGCAAGACTCAGAGTCTGTCTGTCCCCACAGTTTATTGGACTCTGTTGGGACAGAGTTGGAGTGTCAGCTTGTACTTGCCAGAGAATGAAGAGTAGCAAAAGCACTGGCTAATTGTTTAATGCAAAATTGGAAATGGGACTTTGATCAGCTGCTCTGAAGCAGCATGAATTTATTTGACCTGTTCACGTGGAGGAACTGGGCATTGCTCACTGCTCCCATTGCCTTAATATTCATGTTTTGAGCCAAAGAGCCTTTTGGGTTTGGTCTTGCTCTGCTTCATTTGCCAGAATGAGGTGTGCAAATCCCAAGCAGCTTGACTGAAATCTCTGGGTCTGCTCCTGCATCAGACAGGTATGAGAGGGACCAACATGGTCTTCAGTTGGGCAGATCAGGGAAATACTTCTGGGTGCACACTGATCTTGGTGCTTTAAAGGGGTTCTGGTTTACGTTTTATATTAAAGTAACAAAAATTGATATCTCATTCAATCATCGCAAAAAGGAGGGGGTTGTTTAGGTAAGGATGAGTGTAGTCTGTACATTCCTCTATGTGTTCCTTCTGTGGTTGATTTTCTTTACATGATGGTAAACTTCAAATTGCCATCTTTCCACCAGTATTCTACAGCTGAAGACCTCTTGGATGCTAACAATATATTGCTTGTACTAGTTAAGGATACAGACGTCACTTTTTTCTGTTCTCATTTTTTCTTTTTGCAAGATGAGGTACTGCTTATATTTTTTTAATGAAGCCTACAGCTTGTCTTGCCATTGCACCAGAGTTATTTTAGAGTACTGCTCTTATAGTTGTTTGTTGTTTATTACTAAGTATTCTCAAATTAGCCATAGTTATTTTGGAATGAAATCTCTTTGCATTCAAGTGGTTAAATACCACACTTTCTCCTATTAAAAATGAGATCCAGGTCTACTGGAAAATATTTTACACATATAAAATTGCCTGAAGTATAAAACCTGTTTATACAGATACCATGGATTTCTTGCCATAAAAAGCACCGTAAATTCCCCATGCTGCTTCATTTTCATAAGGAGTTACTTGAAAAGAAATATTGCTTGCGGTGAGTTGCCAATTATTTATATACTAATTTGCTACCTGAGAATAATGTCAGATTTTTAAATTCGGTTTGGTATTGAAGTGATAGAGAGGAAAAAATGTCTGAAACTACTTCATACTTTACAGTAGTATGGTATAGAAATACTAGTATTACAGAAGTACTTTAGCTTAAATTTGCCTGGAAAGAAACTGACAATATTGATTATTTTTTAAAATTTTATTTATTTTATTTATTTTTTTAAGGGAATGAGTTTATTTTTTAATGAAACTATCTGTGTAGTAGTGTCTGCATGCAAAACTCTGGTGCCAGATTTGAATAGGAGGCTACATACAATGGCAGAGAGCAGAGGGCTCTGTTTTGCCATCATTTGACAGGACATACATGTCAGCCTGCAGTACAGACCAACCCTTCAAGCAGCTTGACAAGGGGAAATATATTCTCTTGTTTCTCTTTTAAAAGATACCATTGCTGTATGTAGGGAAAAAAAAAAGAAAAAAAAAAAAAAAAAGGAAGTTCATTAGCATTCAGCTGTACTGTAGGGATGCAGTTGAGAGACTTAAAAATAGTATTGCTTTATCTTCCAGCAATGAGATGGTTTTTCTAACAAAATTTGGGGAACTAAGTGAATTGGAGACTTCATGTTTCTTTTGTGTCTGCTGATGTACCCATGATTCATTCCATAGTGCTTATCAGAAAATACCTCAATTTTTCAGAATTAAATTATTTGGGTGTAGAGGGGTCCACACAGGAAGCTGCTTTGGAGGCTTCTCTGCATGATGTTTGTGAGTAGCACCTGTACAATTGCTTGGGAGTGATGTGAGGAAGGACTGGGCTGCAGTTGCTTGTGCACAGCTCTAGTCTTTGCATGCAGGTGGTCTGGGAAGCAAGCCTTCTTACCAATGGGCAACACAAAGGAGAGAAAGCATGTGGCTTACTGGTTGTAGAAAGAAACATATTTTTCTTTTATCCTGCTGGTTTGGTAGGTTCTCTTGGCATTTAAAAGGAAATGTGTGATTATTTTAGGAATCTTTGTAAATGGCAGTGTATCTCTGAATTAATGTGTTCTTATTTCTCACTGAGTTGCAGATGGAAGATTCAAAACTGTGGTTTGGGTAACATATGTTGATTAATACTGGAAATAAATGCTACCCTATGGAACCTTGCTTCTGAAGCAAGCATGTCCTCTGAGTCGTACAGCTGTGCTGTTCCTTCCAAAATTGTTCTGCAATCTATTTATTTTGAACAAATGTTGCAGTCATGGATGGATTTATGAGGACAATGATCTGATAGACCATGCAAGCTTATAGATTATAAAATTTTCTGTACACAGGGAAACCACATGTTCACTGCTTAAACTCTCCTTATTTAGAGGAGTGGTATTGTTGTGTTCCTCAAAATACATGTGGAAGATGGGAGGTGAGGAATATAATTTTCATTGCTGCACAATAGGGTGCAGGCATGTTGACACGGGATGCAGACTCAAAATTGCCTGAAATTCTCTATTGGCTTGTATAGCACAGGCGGCATGCTTCTGTGGTTTGGCAGTGTTGCCTGCAGATTTCACAAGTGGTGGAGTTCGGGTCTTCATGGTTTTTTTTTTTTAATTGTTGGAAAGTATGTGTATGTTCCTGGGAGCTCAGGGTAAATTAATCTTCCTTGGAAAAACACTTGGAAGAAATGAAACTGTCCCTTGATAGTGAAGTCTATTCTTCCTGGCCTTTTTAATGAATTCTCTCTAGCAAGTTTCTGATTTTGTGTCATGACAGAAGAGAACTGCGTCTTTGAACTTGTATCTGGAGTAAAGTTATTGTTGCTTGGGGGCTGCATTATATCGGAGGGAGTTTTCTTTGCCATGTCTTGTCATCTGACAGCCACATTCTGCTTGGTCTTGTGCTCCTTGTCCTTCCAGGTCTCGCCTGCAAGTCTGTATCTCTCGGCAAAGCTCTGATTCCCCTCGCTTGAAGCAGTACTTTGGCCTTCTAAAATGTCCTTACAATGACAGTGGGCCAGAAAGGCACAAACTGAGCAGACCGAGGAGTACATGTAAAGATGCAGCAGGGCGTATGGTAAAGGAAAGTTTTAGAACTCCACAGCTACATAAATTGCTTTCCTCAAGCCCCTTGTTTGTTTTGTTGGGTTTTTTTCCTGACACCTTTTGGTTCTCTCTGCTATCTTCTTTCACTGAGCATTACTGTCCTAGAGAAGAAGAAAGGGGAAAAATGAAATAGCAAGTCAAATTGCATAGGCATGGTAATAATCATAAACTTTTACATATTTAGATATAAATTTTACAACCAGTGAAACAGCTAAACCCCACTGATTTATCGGCTGGATATAGGCAGGAACAGGATTACTATTTTTTCTCACTTAATCTTATTCCAGCTGTTTTCAAGCTCAGACAATACCACTGTATTGTCTACTGTATACCTTTGTAATTACATAAAACTGATAACAAGCCTTAAGACCTCTGCATACAGATCTAAATATTGCCATCAAATCATTTATTATGTCTGATTATGTCTTGGTGCTTAGATCAGCCTGTAATTCATAATGTGCCATCTTTAATACCTTTTACATAAGGAAATATATTGTAATAGAAGAGTACGTCAATTAACACTTAAATGAGAACTGAGTATGTGATAATGAACTTATTTTTTACAGTGAAAATGTTTTCCTTTTTCAATAGCATTTAATACTTCATTAAATTATTTGTATCACAAAGTGAAATTTGCAGGCACATTGTCAAAATGTGACAAAATATGTATGTACAGATTGAGTAGACAGAGTTCTATTGATTTAGTACTTCAGTATATTACCTTTTTCACCCCATCTCAAAAATTCCTAATAATTCCTAATAATCAAAACAAGTGAATGTTGTGTAACTTTATGATATGGTTATGTAAGTCAGGAAATTCAGTTTTAATAATGAAATTAAATGCAATATGGAAACAGCAGGAAACTTTTTATCTACAAAATTGACTTAGTCTTGAGTGAAAGTTCAGAACTTTACTGCTGGCAGTTTACTTTCAGCTTTGCTGGAAAATCAATGTTTTAATGACTGAATCCAGTTTTTACAAAAGTACCATTGTGAAAATATGAAATTTTTCACTTTATACAACAAAAATACCTGTCATACTTTTAAAGTTTTGGCTTCTTATTGAAAAAATTCTAGTTTAAATAAACTGCAGCAAGTTGTCTTTTAGGGAAGGGGGAGGGTAAAAAAATTTTTTTTGTCTTACAGATAAAGTTTTATAGCTTTTTTCCCCTCTTTCAAACTTTCCCTGAAATAACCAAATTAAAAAGACTTTTGTTTTATGAAACCTGCTTTTGATTAAGTTGATTGGGTTTTATTTACCTTCTTAATCTGAACCATGCTTCTTCCTTATCGTGTAAAGTCGCTTACTGTTGCTAAATATACCCGTGTATTTTAAAGAAGCAAAGCTGTGCGTGAGAACGACCCATTCAGAGCAGGGTTGGAGGGTAGGGAGGGACCTGCTGGTAACCTGAGAGCAAGAGCAGATGCTAAATTAGCAGCTGGATCGTTAGTAACGAGTCCAGAAGTGTCTGTTGGGAAATGATCTTCTTTGGGTGCATGTAGCGTGGGTGTGTGGGTTATTCAGAGTTTCTAGCATCTAGTTGCTCTTTACCCATGACTCAAAGGAAAGTCATGGAGCCATGAGGATTTTCATTTGTGAAGCGACTGGCAACTTGTTTTTATTGAAAGTACAGGCTCCATCTATAAATTGTCATTATTGTGCAGCATTTTCTACTAGGACGTGCAGTTGGAAAATGATTGGAAGAGCAAGGAGGTTGCTGGCAGTATTTAGTTACAGAGTTGAGTGAAAACCACAAAAGATCTGTGGAAAGGCAAATAACATTATAAGGGCATCATTAATAATCCCAGGGTTACATGCATTTTCACCTTTAATATAAATAGGTATCAACCATTGACTGTAGTCAGAAGTAGTTGAGATTACAACTGGATGCAACTCTAAAATGTGACCAGGGACTATCAAATGATGTGACTTAAGTGGTAGCCAAGCAGAAAAATCCAAATAAAAGATCGTGAGGAAACAAGGTAAGTAAGAGAGCTGTAAGAAAAGTGCTGAGGAGTCCAGCTTTACTTCATATTGAAAATGAATGTATTTCTTTATATCTTAAGCTAATGATTATGCAAATACGTGCTTTGCAGGTCTCCATTTCTCCATATTGAAGGGTGTGTTTGGGTTGTTTTTTCTTAAGCTTATCAATTTGGTGACCATGATCCAATTTTGTAGTATAAACAGACAAAAAATTATACAGACAGATAGATGCATGATATATGCATACCATGGTCCTAATGTCACCAAAAGGTTTTGTGATTCTTTTTTGTTGTTGTTGTTGATCGGGGGGAAAAAGCCTTATTATGGAAGGGAAAAAAGCCTTCCAGCTGACAAGTGTGATTCTGCATAATAGTGACAGCCTCATCATGGGCACAAAGTGAGTTTGTGGTGTTTTCAGGCAGTGACTATGACCTAACCCCCCAAAAAAAACTAACAAAAAAATCCCCAGATGGACGCCTTCCAGACTCATGTCTGGACGCCCACGCAGCAGTGATTTAACATAGGAAGGTGCTGTATCCTACTCAGTTATCCTCCCCTGGTAATTCCACTCCAGGTCTGACTGAAGGTCAATCAAAAGTTAAGGCTTTGGGGCTGGCACTGAGGTTTTCAGTTAGGTATCAAAAAGGATTGGAAAGATGATTCTAACAGAAGGCCCCCTCTAGATAAAAACTCCTCGGCTATTTCAGAGAGCGATGCACAGTACAGGTCTACAGCTCTTTCTTTTTCTGGGAAAGGATGAAGGAGAAACATTCAAACAACTGTTTTCATTTGAGAATCCTTTTCTGCTCAACAACCCAGCAAGTAGATTAGATCTTTCCTCCCTTTTTTTCTGAAGAGTTAAGCACCTGTGCGAAAGACAGGGAACAAGTTACGGTCGGTGCGGTTTTGTTTGAATACAGAAGTGCCCTCCCCCAACCCCCAAAAAAGCATAGCCAGTTTTGGATTGTGTAGTGGCTATCTATATTAGCCTATATATGGAAAAATATTGCCTTCATATAACTTGTCAGAAAAAGACAGATGTAGTGCTTCTATTTGCATGTATATATGTATATAGATGTTATATTATCAAGTTTTAATTGACATGTTAATGCCTCGGTAGAATAGTACATATGTGCGAAGACCATATAATGTTACTCAGTTCCAAGTACAAGCATGGGGGTGGGTTTATTTTGGGAAGAGGAAAAACAGAGGTTACCCTCTGGTAGCTTTTTCTCAGGGAAATTGAGTGTGATTCTTTAGTTGCCTTTTGGCAAGGAATTGCTTTTCCATCTTTGTACACAACTGTAATTTAGCATTAATGGAAAAACAGAGTAGTTTGGTGTAAATCCTCCAGACAGTACATCCCATTCTAGTAGGGATTTAAAAATGTTCTGCTGCATAGCTGATCTGTTGGTTGAGACTGCTGTTGCATTGCAGCTGGGATGGAAAACGAAGAGAGTAAGGCAATTCTTTGTGATCACCAGGCAAAGAGCAGCTACAAGTTTTGTGTTTGGGATATTCTTTACTTTTTAAAAAATCTGTAACATAATGTAACACATTTTAAAAATAAATTAGTGTCCCCCCTATGCAGCAGTTTACTGTGAACCTTTGTCACTAGTAAATCTCTAGCTTGTCTAACCATTATGTTCTCTTTGTAAACGGGACTTAAATATTCAGCTTGTTTGTACCAATATGCCTCATTTTCTATGCTCCCTGATAGCATGGGTGATGTGTGGGAATGACAACGTGAATGATCCACAAAGCTTCAGATCACTCTCCTGTGGCAGGAGTCCTGTCTATAGCATGTATAGGGAAGGAAGCAACCATAAGCTTCACTCTTTGCTAACTGGAGTATTTCAGTATAAATTGCTGGGTTTTGAGACAAGTAGCCACTGTTTTTTGTGAGATGTGAACCTTTAATACTGCATTTTAATATAAATTGTATAGTAATTTTAAAAAACCCTGATTAATGCAGAGAAAATGTTTATAATAGCTTAATATCTATGGGGATTGTGGGAGCTAGCCTGGAAGGGCTAACCTGTCTGAGGCTTTGATCTCCAACCCTGAGCTGGTGTTGTGTACAAGAGCCAATGAGGTCAGTTAAGGAGTCTGCAGAACAGAACTTTTAATACCATGTAGACATAACCTTAAACAGCATTTGGGATCAAATTGTTTACTTAGGTGTATGCATATTCTGTCAAATTTTATATCCTTTGAAACTGTGGTTAAAACAGTCCTCTTCTGAGGTGGTTGATTGAAATAAAGTATTTATTTGGATTTCTACTTAAAGACCTGGAGGCTGTTTCAGTGCAGCATCTTCTGGGAGAGAAGCAGCACCAAAATCATTCAAATGTGTGGTTTGATGCCTCCTGTATCCTTATTCTAGTTCCTTTGCTGCTACAGAAGCTGAAATACCTCAGGTACAAGTTAGAGGAGCCCCTTGAAAAACTTTATTTGTACATCCAAACTTTTTATATATGTCAACCTTCTTTTTTTGTTGTTGTTTTTTTCAGCAAACCATTTGTGTTGGATTTGCAGTGAGAATTATCTTCCCTTACTGTATGGCCTAACATATCTTTATAAAACTTCTTTGGAAATCAGAATTACTAGACTCAGAAGTGCAGTCAGTTATGTCCCTGTGACAGGTAAATCCTGCAAATGAAAGTATAACTGCAGATGTCCCAACTGTGTGAAGTCAGGTCCTGCAGACAATACCTTCCTCTGTCTGAGTTGCATCTTGTTGGTTATGGATAGGGCATGGGTGATGCAGTCACACAGTTCTGTATCTGCAAGGCTAAATTAAAATACAGCTATACCAAGCACAATTTAGTCCAGTCCACCCCTGCTACAAAAAAAAAAAAAAAAAAAAAAAAAAAAGAAAAAAAAAAAAAAAAAAAAAAAAAAAAAAAAAAAAAAAAAAAAGAAAAAAAAAAAAGGAGAAACAGTTTCTCTCTGCATGTCTTTTGTGTCTTTTGGTTCATATATTCCTTTCATTATAGTATTGTCCTAGACCACAGCAGGCATTGGTAACAGATGAGAAAAAGTTGATTTTTTTGATACTGTTTTTTGACAGTGCATTTTTCCAACAGATCCAGCTGTTGGGGAATACAATTTAAGCATACAGACAAAATCCTTTTGTTTTTTTCAGCTCACGTGAATGGAGGTATTGAAGACTGAAGTAAAAAATGGAGGGTTTATGCTGTCTCTGAGTTTGAGTTCTGTTTGGGTTTTCATGGCATAGGACAAAGAGCCTTGGTGAGGAGGAAGGATATAAAGAAATGCTTGTTAAAAGGTGTTGTACGCCTTCGATCTGTAAGGGAGGCCCTGCAGATAGCCCCTCCTTAATGGTGTTCCACTGCACGTTTTAACACAGATCAAGTACCATGGAGCCTTTCTCCTCCTCCCCTGCTCCCGTCAAAGTGTTTCATACCCTGTCAAGTCGGTCTTTTCCACTGTGTTTGTCCTCCTGGCTACACCTACCCCTCAAGCCTCTGTCCTTGTGCTGAGCTGTGTCTGTCAGGCTGCATCCTGCCAAGTCACTGCTTTGACTCGGCTGCTTTATAGGAAAGCCCATTGCTGCTGGCTCCAGACCACTCAGCCAGGATACATGTGTGTCTGTGCTGAGCAGGCAGGTGTAAAAAGAGTCTGATTCTGCATATGGGATTATTCTTGGCCAAAGTGTGTCAAAGATAACACAGGTGTTCCCACTTATATACCCACTTCAGAGGGGAGGACGTGAGCAGGTTTAAAAGAAATGGCATAAGCAAGGCAAATCCTGTGCATTTCTGTGGCATTGGGATCCCATGAAACCTGACCAAAAGAGAAGCATTGATTCATGTTGTGTAAGCTGAGGTTTGGCTCCAAGAGAGAATTTCTTTTTCTTTTTCTTTCTTTTTCTGGGTGGTGAGGGAGGGAAAGTAGCAGTGGGGGCATTTTCCTTTCATATCCTTGCTGACTGCATACAGAGGAGCTGTTGTAATTAAGCTACCAGGACTCACTGATGATCAGCTGCAAATACAAATCCAAGATCAAGAAAAACAAAACAGGGCTCTGGTTCCTCTACAGAAATTGTTTCTCCTTCACTGCCTTAGAAGGATAAATGAAGGCGGCGAGACACTTAGCAGTTTGAATTAAGTTGCTGCTTGGAGTGATTTTACGCAAAACCCTCCCTAGGCAGATCACACCGTGTACTGTAACTATCTGAAAATGAAAATACTATTACGGAGTGAGTGTCATAAATATACAACTTCATATATGTTGTTTTAGAAAAGAAATGTGGCATAACTGTCTGGATTTTATATTTGAAGAACCATGTAGTGATACAGCCAAGGCAACAAGAGAAAGAAATCTGTTTTTCTACTTTTTCACTCACAGTTCAGTTTTGATTTTCAGCTTTCAGATTCCTACCACTTTTTGTGCCAGTTTCTGTGGCAGATAGGTGGGTACAGATGCTGACTTGCAGGTTTGTGTTGAAATAAAGTGGTGAAAGCATGAAGGGAGGGGCTCAAAAGCAGGCTGCTGCTTGTAACAGCGCATGTGCCTTGTACATCTTAGATCCTCGAAGTATGTGGAATTTTGATTTGATCCTCTGACTGGAAAGGATAGTTAAAAGCAGAGACTTTACAGGTGGGGTCACTTGACAGTCTTGATTTGATGGGAGATGAAAGCAGATAGATAACATATGCTAACACGAAACAGAGAGGTAATTTTTGTCCAGTGTCTCTTGGTGACACTGCTATGAAAAGCTATGGATTTTATTTTTTTTGTTGTTGAATCTTTTTGTGAGGCAACATAAATACTTTTTCTTTAACTTTTTTAGGTAAGAGTTGTTTTTACTTTGAAAAAACAAAGTATGTTCTGTGAGTTTAGTAATGTATGATATTGAGTTGTCTGTCCTTAATGCCAGATTTTCATAATGAAATACCAATGTACAGATTATCTTTGAGATTATGACAGCTGGGGACTATAAACTTTATACAGAAACACAAACTTTTGGAGCATTTCTAAAGTGACAGTTTTCTCTATTTAGTCTTGAGAACAAACTGATAATTTTGGGATTCCTTTTTGGCTCTCAGCAATAGATCATTCATTACCTCATTATGGTCTGTGAATCCTCCTTTTAGCATGTGGTGTCCTTAGGTGTTTGCATGTGCTCCACTTGCTTTGTGTTTTCTTGGTGAATTAACAATCTAATAGCTGTTCCTATGAAAAAACAATTACTGTCATTTATTTTTAATGAATACTGCAACATGCCAACAGGGTTCTTGAGTTTTCAAGAACATTGTCTCAACCTGAACAGATGTCAGGTCTCTTCCCTTCTATTAGTCATTTTTTCATCCCCTCTGCTATGCAATGTCTAAGTTTCCTTAGGAGATCTGAGATTGCAAGATCTAACAGTAGAATAGGAAAGAAAAGTTTGTTTTAGGATATTCCTGAATGCAGAAAGTAATAATGTGAATGCTTTTTTCTCCTCTTCTTTGAAGCTCATATTCAAACTTGAGTATTTACTTAGTTTTTTGTCATAGTAGTTGGCATCAGATAGAGAGATTGTGAGAAATCATGGAATATGATACTGATTGACTTCAGGTCAGCCACTGGCACTGCCAGGATGTTCTGCTCATCTAGAACAGAACAGAAAAGGAGTTCAGGATATCTAGTCAAGAATTGATCAAGGATGAGTAAATTGATGTGGCAAAAAAAAAAAAAATCTAAAACAACTTATATGAAGTTGTATATTTATGACACTTATTCTGTAAAAGTATTTTCATTTTCAGATAGGTGTAGTACACCATGTGATCTACCTAGGGAGGGTTTTGTGTGAAATCACTCCAAACTGGAGCTTAATTCAAATTGATGTGAAGAAAAACTGATGTGAGGAAAACAGCTACTGTTTTGGGATCTCCAGATCAAACTGTAGAATGGTTGATGTAATAATAAGCATTTTTCTGTCAGGAAGTTGAATATGCCCTAGGCATCTGGTTTTATTCCATGAATTTATTATTTTCTGGAACATGAAGCATAATCCCACTATAGTGACTGTAAAAAACCTGCCTCTGCTTTTTTTTTCTTGCTCCAAAATGGGGTACTGTAGAAAATCTATTGTATATGCAACAGGAGTAGAGACAGTGGTCTTTTTTTTTTTTTTTTTTTTTTTTTTTTTTTTTTTTTTTTTTTTAAAGATAATGCCTTACTTGTGATACCAAAGATTAGCTTTCAGCAGATTACTGGGAAAAAAAAGGAACAGATACACTGGGTATCTGGCAGTACTAGATTTCCCTGCAGACCCTTTTCAGCTGGAAAGCATGGCCCTTTAGACAGCCTTTGGATAATTCTGGGTAGAGTGTTACTGACATTCCTAAAAAATAATTTAAAACATTAGTGAGTTGTTTTAAACTGAAGGCTGAGTTTCAAAATGACAGATTTCTCAGTATTAACTAGCAAAAATATCTGTACATTCAGAAAACCCCAAGTCTGAATCCCTCTGCATGCACAAAGCAGAAAATCTAGTAGTTTGTACATCTAATTCTCCCAGCAGCCCTGCTGCTGCTTTTTGGAGGGAAAAGGCATTTGCTCCCTGCTCTTCTCAATTTCTAAACAACTTCCCTACATGTTATTAATGGTCATGAATTTTGCTGAAAATGTAAAATGTGACTCCTTATTATGACACAGGTAATTAATAGAGATGTGTGGTGGTTCAGGAGCAATGGATAATGTAAAATAATCACCTCTTTCAGAAGAAGAGGTGTATATCCTCTTCCTTGTTTCCCAACTGGATTTAGGCTTTTTCATCCTTTTATCAGTTTTAGCTTCATAGTAGTCCAATTTTTAAGCATACCTTTTTACCAACAGTTGCCAAGATAGGATTGATGTGGCAGGCCACGTCCTTCTCCTTTTGTTTTCCTTCTTTAATTTTTCTTTGCTTCTACATGTTATTTTTTCTTCTTTTTTTTTCCCTAGTTTCTACAAATATGGCTTTCACATTCATTCTTTTTCTCCTGATGCCTTCTACCCTGAAGATGGGATTAATGTCCTACTATTCTGTCCCAGGCTAGATTTTAGAAGGATAACATTACTGCTGTTGTTTCTTGGATTTACTGTAAAACCAGGAAATTATTGTGAAAAATTATCTACTCATTTCCATTTTCTAAGTTAAAATAAAACACTATACTTGTAATACATATTTGCTTACATTTTTAAATTATAGGCAGTTTTAGTTCTGTTGGTGTAATGGTAAGTGGAAACAGTTTAAAATCTTCATGGCTTGTGCATGTTGGGGATTTTTTAATAAATTTTGTGTGATTCTTTTTTTTAAATAGAAAAATATGAAAGTTCTCCATTTCACTGATAGTAGCAACATCACACAGATGGTGCTCAGAAATGTGCTTTGGTAATAGGGTATGTATGTTAAAGACGTCTTGGAAACAGGTTATTTCATTGATTAAGGAAGGGTTATCCTTTTGATGTAATGGACAATGTTGATTCGCACACCAAGGGAGTTAAACATTTATCAGTTTTATTTCTCTAAGGATTGTTACAAAATCAGCCAGACAGGTGTTCCCGCAGGCCCACAGTTAGCCCAGACGCCTTTTGTGATTCGATTAAGTTCATTCTCTAATGACGGAGTAATTAGCGCAGTTTCGCCAGAGGAAAGGGGGATTTCTCTTTTGGCTCCTGTTATTTGTTTTCCATCGTGAACAATAAGAAGTCAAGAGCTAAAAATAGTGTTTTAAAGCACTATTTTAAAAAGCAGTTGGAGCGTGCCCTCTGACACACCGCAGTAGCGCAGGGCGCGGGCAGCAGCTGCCGGGCTGGGCTCAGGTTGAGGGAAGGGCGGAGGAGGAGGAGGAGGAGGAGGAGGAGGAGGGAGGAGGCTCCGGCATCCGCGGGCAGCAGAGCTCCCCCGGGCGGCGCCTGGGCTTCTCATCTCCCTCGCTGAGCGCTGCGGGCAAACACCCGGCCTTGTTCATTCCTTAAAAATACCGGCATCGGCAAACAAACGTTTGAAAGGGACCTTGTTTTTTTCCTCCCGCTCTGCTTTTCTTCCCTCCCAAGAGCAACATGACAGGTTTTAAAGATTCGAAAACAGAAGCGATGCTGTAAACTGAGCATTAAAGAGGGCTGGAGCGCCTCCCCTGTGAAGACCCGGCAGAGACACTTGGGGTTGTTTAGCCAAGGGAAGAGATGGCTCCAGGGAGATCCTCTAACACCTTCAATACCTAAAGAGGGTTTACGGGAGATCTGGAGAGGGACTTTTTACAAAGGCGTGTCGTCATAGCACAGTGAGGAATGGATTCAAAGTGAAAAAGAGTAGATTTAGATTGGATATTAGGAAAAATTCTTTGCTATGGTGGTGGTGAGGCACTGAAACAGGTTGCCCAAGGAAGTTACAAATGCCCCATCCCTGAAAGTGTTCAAGGCAAGGCTGGATGGAGCTCTGAACAACCTGATTTAGTGGAAGGTGTCCCTGCCTGTGGCAGGAGGGTTGGAAGAATCATAGAATCATCAGGTTTGAAAGAGACCTTCAAGCTCAGTCACCTGTCCACCCAGTCCTATCACTATAACCCCTAAACCACATCACTCAGATCCAGATCCAAACACCTCTTGAACACCTGCAGGGATGGGGACTCCACCACATCTCTGAGCAACCTATTCCAATGCCTGACCATTCTAACAGTGAAACTTTAATTTTAATCTCTTCTGTATCATCTTACAACCATTTCCTCTTTTCTTTTTCCTGTAGTCATGGCAGAAGACAAAGAAGGCTGTCTTTAAGGTCCCTTCCAACTCTAAACCATTTGATGTTTCTACATGTGAATCATTTAAATAGATACGAATTTCCTGATGACATTTTACATACCCATTTTACCAACAGGTGGCCACAACAAATGACGAGGAAGCTCTTGAACTCAAAGTTGTGTTTGCACCACTGTAGTTGTCAAAAAAGGGCGTCAAGGTGCTAGCAGAAGAAAGTCTGCAACAGTGTAAATGCTTTACTAACAGTGACAGGTGTCTCTATGACATGAGTTGGGTTTTTTTTGCTTTTTTTTTTGGAAGTGTTATGTTTCTGAAAATCTTATGTTTACTAGGACTATTAGAATTTGACGAGTTTGGCTCTTTGTTTTTAAGACTGTTGCTGCTAATGTAATCTGTGTGAAAAGTTAGTATTTTAATGATTGCAATCCTTGGCTTACTGGCATGTATTGAGTAACAAGGCGATTGAAAACCTGAAGTAAAAATGCAGCGATGGGGTTTTGTGTTTCAGATAGTGCACAGAGCTTGTCTACCATCATCCATATGTGTTGTTGCATCCCTGTGTGATGATACTGTAAGAGGAAGCTGCAGTTGCTTTGCTTCAGCATTTGACATTGAAGGAGCGGGATTTAAGAAACTGCTGTTTATTTCTTTAAATATTTGATTTTACTGGATGCTTGTGTGGTTTATTTTACCTTTGTACTCATGGAATTTTTGTGAGTTCATTTTAATTAAAGAAGAGGTCTAGCTTGTTTAAATGGTAGACTTTCAAAGTTTGATTGAAGTTTCTTCTGGTGTACTGCCAGCCAAAACTGCAGGACAAAGGTAAGACTGAAGCCCTCTTGCCACAACCTGAGGCAGCACGTGATCCCTTGTTGCTGGCCTTATGACAAGGAATTCTGCCATCTCTGTGCTGCAGGTGAAGCTTCTCATTAGCCCTCATAGTTTTCTTGTGTAGTTTCATCCTGTGTTTGACATGGGGTGAGGGTGACCTGGGTGGCTCAGGGCAGGGAGACCGGTATTGGCCTGAGAGTTTTGCATCGTTTTTGCTGCATAGCCTTCTTGGGTCTGGCATGAACCTGGAGTTTAGTGAGATCTGCAGGTGTTGGCTTCCACACGCTATTGGTTGGTGTTCTTGTGTAGCAGAGGCTGTATTTTCTCACCCAAGGCTTCTTGCACTCAGCCTGATGCTTAAGTCACTTTTGGGTCACTGGGCATGTTGTCAAGACACTTCTCCTCTTCCATGGTGTCTGAGCACTTTGCTGTTGTGCATGTATTTCCAGAGAAGGACAAACTGAATGAGCTTGTAGAAGTGGAGGGATTTGTCAGGGTTGTAGAGAGATCTGCCTGCAGCAGAAGAATAAATGGAACCTTCTTGTCACACAGCCTCTGCTTGTGCCTCAGCTGCAGATTCCCTGGCAGTGTTCCTGAACTGGAGAAGTCAAATGTGAAGTTATACTTCTTCTCAGCATCTTCAGTGGTGGTGTTGATTTTTAACTGTATTGTGCATCACTGGCAGGGTGGTGGGGCAGCCCCAGTGAGGAGTGACAAAGCCTTTCCAGTTGGCTTCACAGCAGGGCATGACTGAGCTCCTGTGCAGGACCGGGATGAACCTAGTGGGTTGCTGCCAGTTGGGCACTGGGAGGAACCTCCAGCTTTCTTTTTAGATGTGCTGCACACCTGTATACCTGTCCTTTAAATAGTCTTTCTCTTGTCTCATCTCCCTCCCCCCTTCCCCAGTTTATATCAAAAGACTGTCTAGGAAAGTACTTGGAAGTACCTGGCTGTGTTTGGGCCCTGTATGTCTGCGGCTTTTCTTCAGACTACCTGAAGACGAGACTGCAAAATGATAGAAATAATAACCTGTAAAAGTTACTTGTTATACCAGTGAAGGCAGACCAAGATTTTATTTATTTTTTTTTTTTATCACTTGTTTCTTCTTTCAGCAATGATGATGTTTAGGGATTGACAGAAATTTCTTTTTATATATACATGTAAGGAAAACGCAAAACCACATTGCTTGTCTATTTGACAGCAGTTATTTGTGGGTATAAGTTTGCTGATTCAAGGGAGAAACTTCTAAGTGAGGTTAGGGTTAGGCTATTTAATTTTTATTATGTGTTTTTTCTATTCATGCTAGTACTAATTCTTCAATATTAATATCATACAGAGGGTGTTTTCTCTATCCTAAGTCTGTTCCATCCTGCCCCACAGCAGAAACAAAAAGCAGTATTATGCTACATTCTATTTTCTCATTAATATCACTAGTGTATGAAGTTCTTCCTTTTTCTTTGGCTTTTTTTTTTTCTTTCTGTTTCAAATTTCTTCTGAATCTTCAGATTTCTTTTCATCCTTTCATGCCACCTACTTCTACCAGCTATGCAGACTTAGTGCACAAAAAGGGTGTGTGGAATTTGTTTGCCCAACCCAGATATTTTCAATTGTTCAGACTCTTCCAAGTTTAAAAATAAGTGGTTAAACTTGTTATGTGACACCATTCATATATGTTTAATTTAGCTGTCATTTGCCAAGACTATCAACATGCCAGGTATTCATTCAGTCAAAAATTAAAGTTTTAAATCATTATTTGCTTTGAGAGAAGAAGCAGTAGGGAAATGAAATTCTCACTCTCCCTACCCCATCTCTCTGGAACCTAATCCTGTGGTCAAGGACATGTGTGATAAAGCATAGCTTGCTTTTAACAACAGCATTGTCAAGATAATTTGAATAAGGTTGATGTATTAATAAGTCTTTGGATATTAACAGGGAAATGGAACTGTATGCAAATAGTACTTTTGCTAATGCCTGTATGCATGGCTTGAGTACATGGAAGTGTGTGATTCAGTCAAGGTGGACTTTTTGCTGCTTATGTCAAGCATATTTCAGGAGGCATCTGCTTCTGACATTCATTTGCTGCTTCATAATAAGCACAAAGGATATGTGATTTTTTTATATCAGTGAGCATGTTTTTTGATGCATGTAAGGCAAAGCCTTCAGTGTAGTCTGTTGCTGTGCTTCTGGACCTAGCAGACCAACTGCTTTGTCAAATCTAGTGCACCCTTGTGGGAGGATGTGATATTTACATTATAGCTAACATGACGCCATCAGAATCACAGATTGAACTAGGTTGGAAAAGACCTTGGAGATCATCAGGCCTGACACCACCTTATCAACTAAACCATGGCACTGAGAGCCACATCCAGTCTTTTTTTGAACACCGTCAGGGACAGTGACTCCACCACCTCCTCCAATGCTCAGCCATTGGAATGGGCTTCTCTTTCTGTGAAGAATTTTTTATTAATGTCAAGCCTGAACTTGCCCTGATGCAGCTTAAGACCATGGTGCACAAATGCCTCCATGTATGGGTGCATGAATGCACCTCCATGTCTGTTTCTCTGGCTCTGAACACGGGTACTGATGATTCACAAGTGGTTACAATCTCTCATGTCTTCTATTATTGCATGGTAATATTTCTGTCATATAATTTTGTCACCCCCTACTCAGGGTTGGGAAAAAACGTTTGGTCAAACAGTTTCCTAAACACATTCATCTTTTACTGGCTGATCTATTCCCAGATGCTGTGAGATTGGACTTTGCTTTCTAGGAGGCCTGGGGTGACCACAGTATGGAAATGTACTTGCTTTGAAGTCAGCATTTGGTGGCATCCTTTTGTAAAGCAACAAGGAGTGATTAACCGGATCTGCTTGTGCCTGTGTCAGAATATGTCCAGAATAATTTCTTTATTCGTGTTGTTGTAGAGGAAGTTGATAGAAGGTAAAGCAATATTGTACAGAAGCAGCTGAATCTAAACAGTGAATATAGTTTGTATACTGTTTAGTCCCACTTCTCATATATTAGTGGCTCAGCAGCAGAAATGATGGCATATAGCCTGATAATATTCTCTCTAATCAGCTATATATGCATGATATGCATTTGGGTAAGGGGAGAACAGCATTACATGCTGTATGGAAATGCTTTTGTGTTACTGGCAGGACAGTGCCTCCTTCCTTCCCATGCTGCTGTGAGTAGCCTGTGCTAATTCAGCAGAGTTTATCCTGAAGTGCAGGGGTCAGGTGAGCTTGGCAGGAATTACTTGGATTACACCACTGTTGTTTCTTCAGGGCTAGAATTATTACACAAGTGAGACAAGTCCCTTCCACTTTTGTTTTGGTAGGTATAACTCTGGGTTTCTCCTGCCTTGTTGCTTTGCTTGTTGCTTTGCAATTTATGTTGGGCTCAGAAGAGAATTATTTGGAGGAGCATGGCTTTGTAAGCTGCAGGCAGGATTTTCCTGTCTGGGGAGTCAAATAAGAGAGGGGATGCTTGCTAGCAGTTGAGTGTTCTCATCTCGCTTTGGGAAAGACAGTGCCAGCATGTGTCAAGTGAGCAACTGTTAGGCCCTGGCTCAGGGAGTGCTCTCTCTATGCTGGTTATTTCACCAATTATCACTATGCCACTGGCCTTCCTATTTAAAAGGAGGTGACCAGAGAAATTGTGGTGTGGCAGGTCTGACTTTATCTGGTGTCCTCAGATTTCCTTGACCTCTCTGACTCATTTTAGAATCGGAAATGGTAAAAAGTCAGGGTGGTAATACATGAAAATAGCCTTGCTTGCTTTTTTAATAGATTTTTTCTCCTCTCCCCTTTTATTTTTTTAACACGTTAGTTGCATTCTTCTGGTTTTCTGTAAGATGTAGTAAGAACATCCAAGAGAACTGTGCCTTTGCATAGCTAAAAGGCAGCTGGTTGGATGCCCAGGGAAGTACTGTGTAGTTGCTGTCCACTTCCCAAAGCTTCTCTAGGTGATACTCTTCATTTCCCTAGCTTCTCTAGGCCATACTGGTGATTCTCCATGTTCTCCTGGTACCTGAAAGTTGCATTCTCCCTGGGGGAGCCAGCAAGTGGGGCTGTCAGCACAGAGGTGGAACTGAGGTCTGCTGAGGTTCTGCCAGAATGAAGGCTTGGCTTTCTGCAGCATCAGTGGCAAAAGTCCTACTGATTCACTGAGTCCAGAATATCTTTGTTCTGGTTTTCATCAGTTCTGAGGAGAAAACTCTGTAGTCAAACACTTCCAAACTCGTGTTTTCACCCACTGTTGCCAGGTAGGGGCTTTCAGATGGGACAGACACCCTGATTTCAGCAGAGTCTGCCAACAGCTTGTGTGGCCATGCAGTGCTGAATATAAGATGAAGTTTACTTCATGATGCTCTTCACCTGTATTTTTTTTTGAAAAATATTTATTTGTTTTTTCACTGGTTTGTTTGGTTTCAGCTTAATTGACAAGAGAGAAAGAAGAGCCTAATGTAGTAGCTTTTTGTAAGCATCTGGAAAGTTGGTGGCTGGTGGGGAGAAGAGGCCTTGTAACCAGTGAGTTGAAGGCAGTCATTAAGTGCTCCAGCACTGAAAAGAGCTTGTGAGACTTTTCACCCTTTTTGATATGAAGAGCAGTTCAGACAAGACAAGGAACCTGGAGGAAATTGGATGTAATTAATGCTGCTATTTCTTTGTTTTTGACAAGGAGATGGAAGTCTTTTCTCTTGGTTAAAAGATCAGCTCTAAGTCACTGAGTTTTTGTTGCTTGCGTTTGAAGTATTTGTGCCTCTTGCCACTTCTAGAATAACTATGGCAGTTCATATTATAAGGTAGTCTAATATATCCTATTTCTTCCTGTGTGGCTGTAGTAGGCTCTGTGGAGTGTGCTCAGACATGTCTACAAAATCTTGCAATCACTGCCGTGATGCCCCATCAGTACTTACAGGGCAGCCGCAAGCATGTTTGCCTAGAGTTATCTCTTGAGCAGCATTTAAAGCTCCTCAGCAGCAAATGTCTTCAGTTTCTTGGTGATTTTTCTCATGGATAATTCCTGTGGCTTCCAGTCTGCTGACAGGAGGGTCTTGGGTTTACTCTGTAAAGTCCATAATGGTCCTGACTGCTGCCGGTTTCCTGCGTCCTGAGCCGGTGCCACCATTTTTACCATTTACATCAGTAAAATACCCACATTAATCATCCCTGATTTGAATGTATGTGATAAAGAGGGAGGGTATTTGGCTCCTTCCTCTCTCATTTGATACTGTCTGGGTGTGTTGACATACCTGATTTATCAAGATTTTCTTCATAATGTGCTCTAGTTTGCACTGCATGAGGGCTGTATCTCTTTGGTTTTGAGAGATTTAAAAGCCATTAAGTAACTCATATGCCTACAGTACACACTAAACAGAATTTTAAATGGAAACTAGCTAAAAAAAAATGGGGTTTGCTGGCATATAAAAATCATTAAAATACTTCTTTTCTTGCTTGATAAATCAGGATCACACTTCAGAGTCCTTCTGTTTGGTGTTGTAAGTGTGCTAACATCTGCAGTATTCTCTTTACTTAGACGTTCTGGTTTCTATATTAAGGTAGGTCTCTCACCTCCATAGTAGATTGGAGTGGCGTTTCTTACTTAAATTTATGATTTGCTTTTAATAAACCAAAATACTTGAACTTTAATTTTAACCACAAAGTACTTGATTCCTGTGTCATTTCAGAAGAAGAGAATATCATAAAAATGAAAGTGAAATACTTGTGGTTCTAATAAGAAATTTAATTAAGCAAATCAGCACCAGAAAAATACACAGAAAGTCAGCTGAAGCTGTGAGATTTCCTGATAAAACTACATGTGGGATCCCAGACGTACAGGGTCTGACAACAGTTTAGACTGTTTTGTCAAAGTTGGATATTTCTTTATCTTGTTGACACTGCATTTTTGCCTCATTAACCTTCATTTAGTATACGTTAACCGTCATTTAATATATTTAATATCACATATAGGTATGTGATTCCTTGCTGTGTGTGAATGGAGTATGTATTAAGACTGAATTATAAATGCTAATGAAGATGATTAGGGAAGGGTAAGGAATGTCTTGGCATCTCTGATTCTTTTTCTCTGCAAGTGAATGTAAACTGTATCTCACAAAAATGCATTGTTCAGTCTTTCAGGGGATTTTATCCTATCCCTAAAGAGAAGCTTTTTCAGCCCTTTAGTTCAGGTGCTAGCTTCTTGTATGACATGCAGTTTTCTACAGTTAGAATTTACAGAATAACTGTAGATGGAAAAAAAACCAGGGTAGATTCATGCCTTTTGTCTTCTAGATCAGGCTATCTAAGGTAAGTTATCTTCTTGTTTATCTTCCAATATGCCAGCAGATGTGGACTTTTGAATATATAAGGAACAATGGACACTGGACTTGGATACGGCTTTCCCTTCTCTGCCCCAGGAAATTTGATGTAAAGTCAGACATGATAAGATCACGAGTGCTTCTCCAAGGGCAAGTGAACTTGAGAGGAAGCACAGAGGTGCTTCCCCTTTTAGGAAGGCTCAGTGCAGCTGGAAAATAAATGGCTTTTGTAGTCCTGCCTGCCCTGTTTTGTGTCTCTCCTGCCTGGGTCCTTGTAGCTGAAGAAACTAACCAGGTTCAGAAGTAGATACGTTCTAGCCTGCAGCCTGTAAATACATTGGCATAGTTGCTCTTGATTCATTTAATTTCTGCCTAGAAGTACATGTTTCTAATGTTCTGAAAAGCATTTTGGGTCCAAGGAGTGCTTTGGCCAGGATGCCTCTTTACTCTGGTCAAAGCCACTTTTTGTCTGTGTCTTTTTCTCTGGTACACTAAGGTTTTCTGAAGTATCTGTGGTCTTGTCACCATTTGCAGACAGATGAGTGGAGGTAGGTGGAATAAAATAGGTGCGATTCTGCAAATTCTCCCTGATGACCATTGCCTGCCTGTTTTTGTTAGATCTGTTTGTGTCAGGGTGAATAGGTGAAATAAGCTTCAGTGGCATATTCCTAGAGCGTTGTTCCTGAATGAGGAATGATGATCTGTCAGCTCACAGTAACAGGTGTTAGTGTTCACCACTATTTAAGCAGGTAATAATGCTAATGAATTCTTCCTCAACTGCTCCTCAGATGGACAATGTTTTAAGGCTGTTTCTAGTCAAAACAGGCATTGGTAGAAATAATATTTTATAGTAATGTTAGTGGTTTTCCACAGAATTGTCTACTGGCTACTAAGCGTATTATAAAACTTAGGAATTAGCCATCACAGTAAATCACATCAGAATTTTGTTAATGATATATGTTGTTTTTCCTTGATTCTTTCAAAACTATTCCATCTTCTGTGATAATAAGGGTATGGTCTTCAGGCCTCTAGGGAGTGTTTTTCAGTAAGTGCTAGTGAGGTTAAAAAGCCTGTGGGCACAAAAAGAGAGCATAATCTGGGCTACCTTTGCTCAACAATACAGTGCAAAAGCACCTTGAATATGCATGTTAGTTGACAGTGCAAGCCACTACTTTATAAATCAGTGTTGCTAAGCAATAAACTTTTATTGAAGGCAATTGTTGATAAGAGATTAAGAAAGGACGACCACACTGAAATCTGAACAGCACCTATCATTTCAGGGGACGTAACATGCAGTGCAAGTGTTTCTGAGATAGCCTCAGGCTTGAAAAACCATACCTTTAGTCATAGACCCCTCTAGAAACAAATCATCTGCTCATTGTGGTCATGATTCATTGTTAAACGTGATAAAGACTAATTTGTGTTTATAAAACCCATTAGAACTGGCAAGGTACCTTTCCATATCTGGAAAGCTTGTCACGGAGTTGTGGCATCCTCACAAAACCACAGCTCACAGGTAGCAGACTGAGTGTATCTGAAGGATGCCCATTTGCCCACAACACGCAGAAGGCCAGAAGTGCTTCCAGCCTGCTTGGAAATACTCTTGCCTTGTCTCCTGACAGTATTTTCTATGGGTGAGCATGGTTAGTAAGAGTTGGCTATGACTTCATGAATAATGCTGAGAAATCTCATTAGTTGTCTTGCCAGAGATTTTAACCTTGTGTTTTTCACAGTTCAGCCGTAGTATTTTCCATCTGCAGAGAATTCAGTGTGCAAGTGGCTTGTCTGCATGGTTGTAGCCTGCTATCTGCTTAACTGAGTGTCTTTAACAGCTCAGTTATTTGAGAGCACAGAGAACAGAACAGAGTGCCCTGGCAACAGGGCTTGGGCATTTTACAGTATAAGCATCAGTATTTTGGCTTTCTCTCTTAAGTACATTTGGGATGTTAGCATTTTGTTTGTTTGGTTTGGGTTTTTAACTAAGCAGTGCCATTGTGCTTATGTATCAAAAACATAAAAATAGTAGATTACTCTTTTCCCATTCAAGCATACCATGCAAAGCAGCTTGATTTAGTCACAGATGAAAGAACTGGATGGTATTTCAGCTTAGCACAAGCAATGTGATTTTTCCTTAAGTGTTTTCTTTATTTTAATATTATTGTTGCTTGGAATGGAATGAGACTAATAGCTCATTCATTGATAAATGGGGAAAAACATTGTGAGTTTGTGGATAATGTAGGAAGAAGTCAAAAATACTGGTGGGGATAGGATTGGATGGCTGTTCAGTGAATGCTTTGCACTACTGCATCACTGTTTTCTCTGAAAGCCAGTTTAACAGCAATCTTTTGATTTTGGTCAGGGTGAAACTGGCAGGCAGTTTTAGCTGAGGTGGTTATGGCTAAACATATTTGAGTCCTAAAGCCCAAATATTTATTGACTGTATTCATGTTTTAGTTCATCTGCAGCTTCTCTTCTGGCAGATGTCGTTGTGAAAAGAGCAAGGCTTCACCGTCCCTGCTTAGAGTGCTGTTTTTCTACTTTGCTTTTCCAGACCACATTTTTTTGAAGGTGAATCTTCTCACCCATCCTCCAGCATGAATTGCTGGTGAAATTTTGTTTGGATCACATCTCCCAAGCTAAAGAGTTTAAACTATTTGTGTATCTCTGACTGAGAGATGTGATACTGCTGTAGTTTAGATTGCAGAATTTTACCTTTCCAAAATAGAACTTATCTGTGCTTTCTTGCCTTTAACTACCAAATACTTCTGTTTTTCTTCAGCATGTGATTTGGCAGGTTAGGTAAATAATTAAATTATGTTGACTGCCCTCCCGTTTCATTCCTCTTTACTGATATGCAACCCATTGGAGTTGTACGGCATGGCACCAGCTCTTAGTGTGGTCTTTGCCACACACTGAACATGTGGGTGGTATCTCAGAAGTCCTGTGATACGGCTATTAGTGATACAGACCTTACAGTGCTTATTCAGGCAGTGTTTTCGTTAACTGCAGTGGGCATGTACCCAAGTCTTGAGATTTGGCTGCTTTTTAAAAGATTTCTTCAGGGCTTGTCTTCTGCTTTGTTTTGGGTGCTGATACAGGTAGATCTCTTGGGCTCCCTGCTGTGGCTGTGGTTACTAAGTGTAAAAGCATTTGTAGGCTCCAGTGTTATTCCTTGATCAGTTAAAACCCATCCCATGTTCAGGTCCATCGCTGCCTTCACAGAAGAGAGGGCTTTCTAAAGTAGCAGTGGGGAGCGCTGCATAGCCCCTGCACCGCAGGAGGTCAGGTTAGAGTGCTTCTGGCTTCTTCTGGCCCTAAAAATGACTCTTGTGAAACTGGTATGTCAGCTGCTCTGTACCAGATCTTGAGGGAATGCCTGAGTGACTGGAAAGAGAATTAGGCTTTTTTTGGAAGATAGTACACTATGATTCTTCATCAAAAGTGTGGATGATAGATAAAAACACGCTTATTTAAGGATACCAGCCACAGGCAAGCAAGTCATTTGGCCTTCCTGTCAGAGGGTGCGCCCTCAGTAGTTCAGCTACATTGTGTCAGTGCAGAAATCTGAGTCCCAGGTGGGCAGAAACCTGTTTTCTCTTCTTTGGCAGATAGGCAATGTTTCCCTAGGACCAGAGTGGCCAATCTCTGCTGGGTGTTGGGACACATTTCAGCCTCTCATGAAATGCATCATATAAGGGGAGATGCCCCTGGTAGCAGATTTTGTAAGTTGTTCACTGGCACATCCAAGACCTGGAAACTGTAGCCCAACTCTTTAAAATGATTGATGGGGTAAGTTTGTGAAAAGTTTGAAATTAAAGAGATGGTATTAGGAAATCTCACCTTGACTTCTGTTTATTTTTCTTTAACTTCACCCTTGGGCAATCATGATTTTCTACTTCCTCTTCTACAAATATGCTCATTCTATTTGCTTCTGGTCTTTATTTCTTTTTCTTTTTCTTTTCTTTTGGCATAGAAACTTTATTTTTAAAATACATAAAGCTGTTGAGTTTCTCATCAGTAAAATCAAATGGAAGATCAAAAATATAATTGAATAACTTTCATTTCTTTGCCAGAAACAAATTATTTTTTCTTGTCTGTTTTGGGTGACTTTATCATGCCCGCAAGGAAATAATTTTCATTTTGTCTGTCAGTGTGATCCTACCTTAAAAATGGAATGATCTTTTACAAGTAATATATGAAATTCAAATAAATGTTTGAAAAGAGAAAAGCATAAAATAATTGCATACTATGATAGCCATGGACTTCAGAGTAAAGACTGTTAAAACAAAGCAACAACTTATTTTAAAAAAAGAGAACCCCAATTGTTGCCTGAGCCATATCCACTTGTAATCTAGTTCATTCCATCTTGGAGCCTGCTGAAGATTTCAGCTCTTTAGAAGTGTAATCTTTGTGTAATATTATTAATTTTACCAAAATATTGTAAAATAATATTGGAAACAAGTTACTACAATAGTAATGCATTTTGGACCTGTAACCTGCATAAGACATTTAAAGGTTTACATTACCTGTGTTGCACATAATTGTAACAAAATGGTATATTTCATCTGTGGTAGACAAAGTAAGCTTGAGAATGTTCTTTGATATTTTTGTTTTTAATTTAATTGGTCAATTTAAATAGCAAAGTGGAATGGAGTCCTAGTTTACACTATAAGGCCATTTGGATGAATCTGTGCCTCTTTAGTGGTTATGGACATTATCACGCTCTCCTGGTGTCTGTTCTCAATCTCTCTGAGATTTATTTGACTTTTGGTTTCCATTTTCAGAATTCTTGAGGTTCCTTTATCTTGCTGCTGATCTGTTTGTATTTCCTTTACATTTGTGTTGTGTTACAATTTTTTTCTGAGCTGCTGCATCAGAAGCTGTAAGGATTTTACTTCAGAAGAGGAAACTTGGTGTGCTGTTTATTCTGATATAGTGGTTGTCTCTTTCCTAGGCAGTGGTCTGGGTTTTATTTTCTTTGTTATAAGCAACAAACAAAGAATGAAAAGGAAATGTTATCTGAAAGATAGCTCCTTCACAAGTTAGATTACTGAGCATGAATGACTTCTACTCTGCTGTGTCTTGGTGGTTTGGAATATGAGGTGTGTGCCTCAAGGCTGGGCTTCTTTGCTGTGCAAGTTGCCAGGGGAAAGGGAACATACTCATCTGGATTTTTTTCTTGCCTATGTGCATCGATTTCTGCACAAAAGACTGCAGGAGTCCAGTCACCTGGAAATCAGGGAAGTTTATTCCCATGTTTCCTGGTTTTCACCCAAGGGATGCTGTGTCTCTATTTGCTCATCACTTGGCACTTGGGTAAAGGTTTATTTCTCCTAATTATGAGATGGGGTATACACAGCTGTCACAGAAAAACCCTTTGCACCTGTTTGAGCCTTTTGACCAGACTGCAAATTGACCAGACTGTGTGAGTTGGCTATTACATTAAAAAAAAATTAATGTTTCCCATAATTCTGCTATGATTAGGGATAGCTGAGGTTTTGTTTTGGATTGGATTTTTCTTGGTTTTGTTGTTGAGTAGGCTTTTAAGGATTCATGGGGGGGGGTCTCTTTTTTTTTTTAATATTCTTCTTTCTTTTTTCTTGCTCTGTGTGTGTCTGTGTGTGTGTGTGTGTGTGTGTGTGTGTGTGTGTGTGTGTTTGTGCGTGTTTGTGCTTTTGTTGTTGTTCTTGCTCATCTAAAATGAGTGGTTAGAGAGAGACTTGGCATAGAAAGGACCAGATTCTATAAACTAGTGAATCGTGGAGCACTTGCCAAAGTCCTGCTGAAATGCATGGAATGAAGTCTGTCCTGTACTTGTTAAGTTGCCTTTGTTTTACAGGGCAGAGAGGATTATTTATTGGGAATGGTGGAAATGGGTAGCAGTTCACTGTTTCAGGTTTTGTGTGTGTGTGTTAGACCTTACCTGAAGAAAGGCAATCTCTGTATAGCTTTGCCATGCACTTGGGAATCCCAAGCCTTTTGCTGCTTAAAAGAGAGATCACGTTTTTTCTAGGATGGGATTGTAAACTCCAGCTTACATCCTGTTGCTTGGTAGTTATATATTAATAACTTGTAGGTCGAAAGGGCATGTGTTACCTTGTCTTGAAGTTCATAATCTGATGAAACTTCATTTCTCTTGCATTTCTTCTGTGCTAAACTACAGAAACACTGATCTTATTGGTCAGTTTCCTTGTTTTTCCTTTTCCATCTTGAGAAACCTGCTGCTTTTACTGAGAACGGTGCTGCTGGTAGGTGATTTATACATTCTGCCTAATTATTTCATGACTATATGCGGGGGGTTTTTTCCCATTTACAGTTAAGTGAGAATAAGTAGTTCAGGCCTCAGTAAAAGCCACTGTACATTTGTGTATTAGAATCAGCTGCTTGTTTTCACTATATCTGTCCCAAGGACTGGATAGAAGCATTCATGTAACCATAAGTTAAACCTGATCATAGATCTGAAGTGTTCCCACTTCTAACTCTTCCTGCAGACCATGAGCAGGTACAGGGTCTTAACAGGTATCTCAGTAGTGAGTACAGTGAAAGATGTTTGTGGAGAGCAGATGGCTGTTGAACTAAATTTAGGTTGAATTTATCTCACACTGAAGAATGGTATGCCACTTTTTTATGGTATGTTATAGCACGGAAAGTACCCTTGCTTCCCATGCTTAAAACAGGCTTTTAAATCACTCACTTTCTTTGTGCATTATTTCAGTGGGGTAACAATAAGGCTTTTATTACAGAGTGCTTTTGTATTGTCCCTTATAACCATTGTTGCTCTGACAGAGAGAGATTAATTCTTTTTCTCACTCGCCTTCAGTAGTATTGACAGGCGTCTAGGCACCTTCTGACTGCAGTTGCTGGAGCCTGTCAGAAAAAGCAGCTGCTCATGTCAGATCCAAGGTAGAGCTAGATCTGGGGATTTCAGACTGTGATTCATGGAGCTACTTTCTACTACAGAGATGTTTCAGAAAGTTGGCTAGAAAATGCAAATCTGAGCCACACATCACTACACAAATGTGAGCTGCAGAGGGACCTGCTTCCACTGAAATAGTTTGAGATCTGTCATTTGGAAAACGTTTAAAACCAGGAATTTCAAGCAGTCACAGTGAGAATATGTAAGTCACTATTGTGGAAAGGTTCATATGAGGTCACCTGAACTGTTGCTAGGTTAGAGAGACTGCAGTGGGAATGTTTTCCCTTTTTCTTTCTCTGATGTCTCTAAAGGAAACAGACCTGCCCTGTCCTTTCTGCACAAAAGAAAAGGAGGATTGTAGTATATAAAAGGCCCTGTCTGCATAATGCCAAAAAGAATATGCATTGTTAGATGTTATATGGAATTAAAGTGAACGTCAGTGGCCAGTGTATGGCTGATGCTTTTGTTGGTGTCATGCCTGATTTGCTGACACACTGTCCCCCATCACTCCTGGCCTCAAGCGGTTTTGTACAAGGTCTGTAACTGCAAAATTGGCTGAGGAGTACTTAAAAAGTTTTAAAAAAATACATCAAAAAGGTAAAAATCACACTCTCATTAAGGTGTCTGACCTTGTTTGTCTGTTCCCATAGAAAACCTTAGGCAGGTTTATGTTATCGCCAGGGACCAGACAGGCACCTTGTGTAGCATACCCCAATTTACTTCCAGCTCCTTCACTAGCTTCAAAACTCAGTCTTTCTTTGCTTCTTCCCTGAAGTTTCAAGTATCTATAGCTTCGGCCGATTTCAGTTTCATGATTATTTTATTACCATTACTTTATTTCTTCTACTTTTGTTCACTGTGAGATCTGGAATTTATAAGGTAAAGCATAATTGCAACTAGTTCTGCCAGGCTCAGGACACTTGCCTGCTTCTTTTCTTTCTCCCCCCTTTGGTACTTCATTAGGAGCACTGTGTTGGAATTATCTCTCGCATTATAGAACAAGCTTCAAAAACAAAAAATAAAATCTTGTTTTAAGAAACAAGTTAAACTCTGTAGCTACTTCTGTTGATGTAGTTGATATTATGAAGGGCAAGAATTACATGATTTGTAAATTGATGTGAAGTTTGTAAACTGCATGATTGTAAGGCTGTGTTGGCATGAATCAGGATGTATGCAAAATTCCCGTGTCTCTCACCAACTGCTTACAAATAACAACTGTAGCTAAACGTAAAGGGATCTGAGCAGAAGATGAATCGCAATTTCTTTTTTTTTTTTTTTTTTCTTCAATAGGAAAATAAATTAAGGGTTTGGTTCATGGAGAGTCAAGGTAGTTAATTACTTATGAATGATCTGAACTTATCACCTCGATGGGGAGGAGCATAGGAGCTGCAAGTTAGTGACTTCATGCCTGATTCATATAGGATAAAAACTGAATGTTCAAGGAAATACCTGATGAAAGAGAAATTTCTCTATAGTAGTAAACAAGACAGTACATCTCCCTGCATATCTGTAGAGAATCCTATTTGTATGCACACAAGGAAGGAAATGCAGTATCTTCATCACTTCTGATTTAACCCTGCCTTGCTGAGGTCTCACTGAAATGAGGATTTTCAAGGAAATGTAGAGTTTTTGCAAGTTGAGAAGTGTCACAGAGATTGTTGGTCAAATGCAAATACTGATTACAAAGTATGGAGGGTTTGGATTGCCTCTGAACACATTTTTTTGTTGTTGTTGTTGGTTGGTTTGGGTTTTTTGTTAATGTGATAAAGTTACCACGTTTTTCTTCTGTCAGAAGCTTACAGTGATAATACAAACTCTATATTTAGTCTTTTTATCTGTGAGAATAGGGGTTATCTCTTCTTTAATAAGACTTTGATTTGGTATTTCAGTTCAGTGTTTATTTTTTGTTTCCCCTAAACACAATTTTGTCAAATCTTGGCTGATTTAACCACTAAGCTTTTCCGGCTTTTAAGGGTTAGAGTGCTTTTTCTGTATTCTTTCTTCCTGGACCTCCATTCATGTTGTTTGCAGGGTGAAAATTGTGTGAAGAATCATAATCTCTTCCTGCACCCTAAAAAGAGTCAGATTAAAAAATATAGGCAGTAGGCCTCCATAATAATTTCTGAGTAAATATTTTACTGCTTTTTCCATCTGTTACACTAAAATCTGACTTAAACTAAGCATAAATCTAGTCAGAAGAGGTCACTGGAGTATTAATCATCAGAGTTAATCCTCTTAGACATGTGTTTGGTATGAGGCCAGCTATTCAGAAATTTAACAGCACACATATGTTGCTTATCTGTCTGGCAGCTTGCCAAAGAAGTAAACTTCAAGTCTGTGGTGGGTTTCTATCTCTGCTTGTTTGGTGCAAGCTGATGCAGCTTTTCTGTATATCACACATGGTGCATAGCCTGCTGCTGAAGAATGAGTTCCTTTCAGGGTGCTTTCAAAGAGATGTAGTGTTGGTGTTGCATGGTAAGAAGTGATATCATTCGCAGTTGACCTTTTCATGGTGCTTCCCTATGAAGTACGATGAGCCAGATTAAATACTACTAACTTAGAGCAGAGGAAGAGACAATATTTCGAGTAGAGTAATACTGTGGAACCCAAATATAGCTGAATGAAACCTCACCCTGCTTCCACTGCTGCCATTCTGACTTGGAGGAAACATTCATGTACATAAATACAACTCTTTCTTGAGTCAGGTCTGGACTGGACCCAGCATTTCTCTTCTCGCTTCGTAGCAGTATGCTTCATACTCGACAGAAAAACGATTATATCATAGCCTAATTATGGAACTGATTCATCCCCTGGGGCATGGAAAGCAAACAGTAGGAGTGAGTGCATCATTAAAAAATTAGCGTATTTTTAGAGAGGAGGTAAAAATAAAAGTGCAACTCCACTGAAAAGGTTAATGATGAAGAAAAAAGTTACTTGCACTAAAGGAGCTTTTTAAAACAATCTGAGATTATTACCGAAAAGGATATTTATTTCTTGGTAACATGTTTGGATTTTCTTGCAAGAAATTATTAATTTTCTTTCTGTCTTTCTTTCTCAAGCAAAAGAATGAAAGCTCGAGCTCCCCCTCCACCAAATCAACCTTCTGCAGCAAGTAGAATTCACAGTGAGCACAAGTCAACTGCAGAGACATCCGTAATTTCTGATCAGAACCTTGTGAGCATGAAGGAGAACATGATAAACAGACTGGTGGACTTCACAGTCATTTTACCCAGTGGAGTGGAGCAGAAGTGCACAATGCAAGGAAGGTAAGGCTTTGATTAACTCCCACTCTTTGAAGCCTTTTGTTCTCTATGGGTTGCAGGCTGATGCTGTCTTTTTGAGTTTATGAGGCATCTGTCATGCTTTTCTCTGCATTTTAAGCAGCTGTTGCACCAAAGTCCTGAGCGCCATGTATAAAGGACCCTCTCTTCTGGGGCAGGAAGGATTTAGCAGCTATTGTGTCACTGTTTTTTCCCCCTGGATCGGCATGTGTCCCTTTCATGTAGTGTCACTGTGCTTAGGTTGTATCACATCTCATAATCCAGAGTGGGCTTGCTGCAGTGGAAGTAGGTGCTGCTGGCAAACAGTCGTGACAGTATGAGTGCCTGGAGGCATGCCAGGAAGCAGGCTTGGAAGATGGGTGATTCATCACATTCAGAGATCCCGCCTTCACAAATACGGTGCAGTTGTGTAGACAGCAAAGGATCTGCCCTAATTCAGGAAGCCTTTTATATATATATGAAAGTATATTTTTTTTTTTCCATGGAAAGAGACTGGGATTTTCTTTGTTACTTACTGGGTACAATCAAGAGCAAATTGTATTGGAAAGGTAATTTTGAGATAATTGTCTTCACTGTGGGAGCTCTTCTTTATCCTCATTCTTTCTGTGTAAATTGTTTTGAAAGAGGGAGACATTACTTTAGGAAATAATATAGAGAAGTTTCAAAAATATAAACAGTACTATGATGAAACCATAGCAAACAATGTTGTGGTCAGTAGTAGTCAAGAAACTGTAAAAAGTGTAACACCACATTCAAAAGGTATGTAGGTGCCTGTTGATAAATCAGATTCTGTGTGTATTTTACCTTTGATGTTTTCAGTAGTTAGTCTGCATTCCAGCAGAAATACTTTCTGGTCTGATATATTATTCTGTGCTGGCTGTTTCCCTCATAGCCCATTTTGATGGCCAAGAAGGATGTGTAAACTGGTGTTTGGTGTCTGGGACCTCTTTCTTCTACTTTTCTCATAGAAACTCACATTCACTTGTCCACTCTTGGGAGATGAGTGCAACTTGTGGGTGTCCACCCCAAAGCCAGAGTGGTGTTAAAGGTGTGGAAGGAGGGCAGTGCTTATCAGAGCTCCCAGATAAGACGTGTAGCAGTAGAGTTTTTATAGGGAGATTGGGACTTAATGAGAGAAAGAGGAGAACAGGCCTGGTAAGTGGAACAGGACATGAAACTCACTGGCCATTGGATCCCAAAGAAAGGTGGTTTTTCTTTGGCAAATGCAAGCCACCTGGGAGGTTAATATTCATGCAGCATTTTGTATTGAGACGTAGATAATTGCCATATGGTTAGAAACTTTTTTTTTTCCCTTGAAAGCCAGCAGTCCAAGAGCACTAGAAGAGTGGTCTTCTAGTGTGACATTTTGAAGAACATAAAAGCTATAGAAGCAAAGAACAGGTAGAAAGGCCCTGTAGAGTAAATATTTTGTGTCTCACACAGGTGTTTATCATTATGTATCACATACACTGAGACTGTTTTGTTTATTAGAGTCTTTAGTCTGTGGACAAAAACCTGAAAGAAATGGAAAATATAGAACTTCACTTGAAAATGAAGTTGTGAGATTATTTATATCATCTTCACTTGTGAGGTTATTTATATCATTTGCATTAAGCATTCTAAGCAACCAAAGTGTTCTCTTTGACTGTGTTGACTGTGAAGGTGCTCATTTCTCTCCAGGGTCTGCATGACTGGTCTAGGCCTCTGATTTAGGTGGCAATTAAATTCCTGCTTATGTTAATGTGCTAATCTGCACATCACTGGTGCCCAATCTAGGCAGTGGCTGTTCTCCCTCAGTGCTATCTTGAAGACTTGGAGTGGAGAAGTTAGTGACACTGATAGCCAGCTGTGGGAAATGGAAGATGATAGAAACTGAGGAAGGGAAATTAATCATCCTAACAAGCTATGAAATAAGAAAAGGATATTCTGTAATAAGCCCTGTATTACAGAGCATCAGTCTCTGAACAGACCTCATGTGTGCTGCTGTCCTTTCTAACCACTGGAAGATGCAATTTTCTGTACATTAGTCCTGGTTATGTCTTTAGGTATGTGGAATAGTGAAGAACAATAATGTCAAGATTATTTGAAACTTTTAGGGGGTGAACTGTCCTAAGTCTCCAGGTTTGGGTGAAAGCCCAGGTTTTTTTCAACTTTTTGCATTGTTTTGATATTGTGAACTAAACAGCTATGACATACAATGATACTCAGGGGTAAACATTAAAGGATTATGTTACTGGATTTTTTAAAATGTTGTGGGTTTTGGTTTTGTTGGGGTAGGTGGGGTTGGTTTTTTTTTTTGGTTGTTTTGTTTCTTGGGTTTTGTTTTGTTTTTTTTTAGTTTGAGGCAAATGTAAGAGCCAGTGCAGGTAATGAAGTATTTTCCCTGTTCACTCTTTTTATCTGTGATGGTATCATGGAAGGACATTTCAGAAAAATCTGCTCTTGTTTATACTGCTATAAATCTTCAGTATTTTTGTTGCCATCATTAAAACTGTATTCTGCAAAATCTCCTTTTGGCTATGCTGGGGAAATTGCTTTTCTGTTTCAAAAAAATTTGCAAATCCTTGCCCTGGGCATATTCAAGAAAAATGATTCTGTAATTTCAGGAAAGCAATTCACAGAACAATGAAGTACTCTAGATTATATTTGAAAATATAAATACTGTAGCTAATTAGCATCACTTAAGATTATTACAAATGAATTAAAAGTTAAAATTACGTCTTTCAATTTGTTCATTGTATGTAAGCAAAGCAACATGTTTTAATTTAACTTTGTTCTCTATGTAAAAAGTTCCTGCAAATATCAGCAAGAGGGCAGAAAATTCTCATTAAATTTTCTTGAAAGACACTTTATGAAAAGAAGTGTGTACTATTTAAAGATATTTTATTCTAATCTGGAACCTTGAAATTGTTTTATTTATAAAAGTTAACTCAAGCTGACGGTCTCTCTAACAGTTTATTGCCGTCTTGTAACACACAATTTGTTTGAGAATTTGGAAATATGTAGTTCAGATTTTAGTACAAAGCCGAGCCCTTAGGGAGCATGTGCAGCAATAGAAAACTATTAAGAACAGTTTTCTTTTTGAATTAATTGATCCCTGGGAGCTCTACTGTAAAACATGTAGAAGTATTCATGAAAAACTTAGCCTACTTCCCCTTGAAAAGGAGGGAACCACTATTCTGTGTTTGTACTTGTGCATGAGCACTAACTGATGTGCTGAAAGGGTAGGTAAAGTGTTGGCCACTTAAACATCTTATGCATGTAGATCTGGAGCACATCCACACAAACTGTTAACAGGTCTGAGATAGGTGATGGGTAGACATTGAGATGGAAAAACAGGGGAAAGCTCCCAAGCTACCAGTTTTCTGTTTGTGATTCTCAGAGGTAATATTTTCAGTGGGTAACCTGTAAATAAAGGGATCGTGCATCTGTCTCTGTTCACACTAATGGTGCCACTGAGGGGGACATCCTGATTAGCATAGATACAGACATTAAGTGTCTGCAGCTTGGAACTCAGTGGTATTTGAAATGCATTGCAGAAAAATGGGGATGGTTGAAGCTAAGTAAGTTTAGGTTTGGGGTTGTTAACACATGGATGACCAATATGCAGGAAAGTAAACTGGACAGTTGTTGCTCCTGCTGTTATCTTACATGTTACACAAATTCTCTAATACATACGATGCACAGAGAGCAGGACACTAGAAGAAATAATTAACTAGCCTAAGCTGTAGTCTGATTCTGCAAATATTGGAGGACAGAGTTCAGTACAGCATATGCATTATGTGGAGCATAAAGCTAATGCCATACAGAAAGAATATTCTCACATATTCTCAGTAATAGACTCTTTATTGTGGGCTTGTGGCTCAATGTACAGAACAGTGTCTCAGGAAAGACTGAAGGTGTGTAATGAGCCCAGGTTGGTGAAACATTAAAGAGGTGTTGTTAAAAGAAGGTGAACAGGGCACATGGCAAAAGAATGAAAAATTAGTTTAACTAAATGCTGAATAAGAGTCAGGTCAAAACTACAGTAGTTCAGTGTAGGCTAAGGGAAGAAACAAAGGTTGTACTAGAATTTATGTTGGTAGGAGCCACTGGAACACAGTCTCTAGGCAAGTTTGAATATCTTAAGGGAGGAATTTTCTGGATTTCTCTGCAATTCTTTTCCAGGGCTGGAACCATCTTTATGGAGATGATATGTTTACTTGTACCTAAATGGAATTTCCTGTTCAGCCCTTGTCTCTTGCCATTTGTCCTCTTGCTGTTCACTGGCAAGAAGAGTCTGTCTCTGGTAACCCTACAGTTCATACTTACAGATAATAGCAAGGTCTCTCTTCACCTTTCTTGTCCTAAGGCTCAAAAAGCACTGTCCTCTGTCTCTCTTGCATGTCATCTTGATGTTCCTTCTGTGGATTTGTTCAGGTATGGAAAATAAGAGCCAAATACAGGAGCAAGCTAAGAAAAGAAACAGAAAACATTTATGAGTGTCTTATTTATCACACGTCCTGAGCTTTTTTTGGCTACAGCTTGCTACTTAGCGTGTACATTTTTGTTTGTGTAGAAAAAGTTGTAATCTTTTCATGAAGTACGAGCTGTATTTTGAAGCATGAGAAAATAATGATTGATGCTATTTTCTGGTTTAAATGCAAATAATGAAAGAATTAGAGACTTCAGGTCATCCACCCCCTTTACACTTCCATGTTTCTTTGCCAGTCAATTGCTACTGTAGATTCTTAATGTGTATTTGACACTGACCTAAATAAAGAAGATACTTTCCTCCAGTCTGAGATTTTTTAATATTTTTTTTTTTTTAATCATGGAATCACAGAATAGTTTGGGTTGGAAAGGACCTTAAAGATTATCTAGTTCCACTCCCCCTACCATGTACCAGGGACTTGCTCAGAGCCCCATCCAACTTGGCCTTTCATGCTTCCAGGGATGGGGCATCCACAGCTTCTCTGGACCAGTTCCTGTGCTTCACCACCTTCACAGTGAAGAATTTCTTCCTAATATCTAATCTAAGCCTACTCTTAGTTTGAAGCTATCATCCCTTGTTCTATCACCACATGCTCTTGTGAAAAGTCCCTCTCCAGTTTTCTTGTAGGCCTGTTTTTAGGTACTGTAAGGCATTTGTAGCATGAAAGTAGAAGGTAAAAAGAAAGTTGGTTTCATTTGAAGAATACAGCTTTGCCCTGCACATTTATTTTTAGATGTACAAGACTGTATTTTAAAATGGATTTCTCTGTGTGATCCAAGAAAGTTAAACCAAACCGCACCCCAAACATCTCAGTTGTTTTATACTTCCTAAAAACCATAGGCCTTTGCTGCATTTTACTAGAGAACAGCAGGAAACAAGCAGGAAACAACGTCTGCTCAAACTTGATCAGACCTTCAGCACAGTAAGTATTGCTGGCAAAGTAGTTATTCTTTACTATCCAGAATTGGCATTAAATGTCAAACAGCTTAATAACAGAATGTCAAAACAGAGCCAAAGTACTCTCCTTTGCTAAGAATAGTCATATGGACCTTCTTGTCTGAGTCTTAAATTGTCTTCAGTCTCCAGTTTTGTTTCTGTTCTCTAGTATTTGCTTGTCAGTCATTAACCGTTGTTGTCTATTATGTAGTGTTTGGTCACTCACCAAAAATTTCAGCAATGTCTTACTAAAATGGAAAAGTAAGGTGTTTCTTAGCTGAGTAGGTGAAAAGGCAGGACACATTTATCTTCATTTCAGCTTTGGATTTAAGACCTGCCTGAATTTCAAAACAGAGTATGTTCTGTACCACATATCCAAGCACATTAAAAGAAGGTAGACATCTGTGTGGAACGAAATGGAAGCAAAGGAAGGATTGATTTTGAATCTTCCAAGAGCCATATTCAGCCCAACGTTAGAAAGCAAAGTTGGTCTAGATTAGTAGATTACCATTCTCTTGCTGTGTTTAGTGACTCTCTTCCCTGTGTAGCATAGACATGGAGTTACTTGAAATAAAAATCCCATTTAAAATCCAACTGAACTGTATTATGGTTTAGAAGGAAATTTTTTCAAGTTTGTGCCATTGAAATCTGGTGTAAGAATTAACTTCATTGCAAGGATTTCCCAGCTCTCTTACTTCACTTGAAGCGCAAGAATTTTGAACTTTGTGGAATTCCTCTTCTTTCCTCCCCTCCTCCTCCTTTCTTTCATCTTTTCTTCCTTTCCTCTCCCCTCTTTTTATTTCTTTACACTTAAGAAGTTTTGTGAAAAATTTCCCCCAAATTTCCATTTTTTTAAAGAGCATACAATTTGCTTTGAAGCTTTTTCAAAAGATTCAGCTGTACTTTCAAATGGTACAGATGAAGGCTGGGGATGCTTTTCATGGAACAGTTGTGTATTCTGGGCAGCATGGCACAGGTTGTGATGTTGCAGACTTCCTTAATGTTATGTTTAATGCATGCCTGTTTGTAATCAGCAGTTAGGTGAAACCACAGATTTAGCTGGATTTTTGAATTGTCCATTTTCCAGACAAATTTGTTCAAGTTGCATGATTGTAGCTTATTTTCTCTGATGGCTGGTGTGGATTCTGATCTTGTTATAGTTGTGATACTGTTGCTGTTGAATATATTTTATAATTTCAGTGGTATATTTGTGGAATCATGAACTGTTATTTTGATGAACTATCTTCTCTTTACAAATACTTTTTCAAGAGGCAAGATAACTGTCCAAATGTGAATGAATTATCACAGTATTATGCATTACAGAAATGTATTACATTTCCACTTAAATATAAATGTCAAACACATAGGACACTATGTATTGTAATTCTGCCAGGATATTTACTTTTCTCTGAAACAATAGTAAAAAGGCTGAGGGGGGAAAAAAAGCACATGGAAATTTTATTTTAAAAGAAATATGTCTGTAAACAGACAAGTTGAGATCTGTATCAAGAGAACTGATAAGCACTTTAAAAAAGTGTGTACTGCTGCATAGTTTAATGAATATTCATGTAAATTCTGGTGTAGGTGGGATTCTCTTGTAGTTTGAACTTAGTAGCTGTAAATGTCTGTTGGTTTGTGGTGTGTAGTGTATGAATTGAACATGGTTGTGAAACACAGATGTTTTCAACTTGCAGACAGCATCAGAATGAGTCATCATGAAAGGACCTAGTGCAGTTTTGATTTGGGTGCTACACATTTGTATTTGTGCTCTCTATGTTGGTAGTTGCCACAGTGCACTCTGTGCAACTGCCAACATAAGCCTCCTATACATATTAATGACATCTGTTTTCCTTATTTGATCTTCAGTCATCATCTTCTGAGTTCTTCCCTTTTCAGTGAGATCATGTATTTCAAATTTTCCACACTTGCCACTTTTCCAACTCACACTGTGTAACTCAGTTAAACTTGAAAAAGATTACTGTAAGGAAAGTCCTTCCTCTTCTCTTGCATGGGAAGAGCTGTCACCTACCAGGTAATAGTGAATTGCTCTAGTTTTCCATTTTTGTTTTTTGCCATTAACCCTGCAGGGTTCTTTACCAACTTCTTGAGCAGTTGTTGGCCAACAGCATACCTATAGAAAGAAGACTGCTAGCCCTCCACACAGTAGTTTTCCAAATCCCAACAGCTTGCAGTTTAAAGGGTAATTCTTGAGCTACAGATGCTGGCTAATAACCTGTGGGGGATTTTATTTTCTTTGAATTTGCTTGCATTTTGAATCAGTGTACAGTTTTTCCAGTTTAAACAATAAAAGAAATGCCAGTTCTTTTGGAAAATTTGCTGTCTGTGCGTTGATTTTCACTTCTGCTAGAAGACAAATATCCCACTGTATATGACAGGTTCAAGCTACAGCTGGTAAATTTTTTTTTTTAGCTAATATTGTTTTGGCACTGGCTGGCACTGGCTTATGAAACCAAAACTTTTTAGAAAAATGACCAGTTTTAATAAACCTATTTTCTCTGATCCTGTACGGAAGTTTTGGGGGGAAGGCTGGGAAAATAAAAGAACCCTTCATTACTATGATAGAGGAGTATTTCTGGAGTGTGGGGGAGCACAGGCAGTCTTAGGCAGTATCAAGCTCCTGTGAATATTGAGATCTTGACTCAGAATGGAGTACCTCTGTGCAGAGGCACGAAATGAGAATGACAGTTACTGATTCTTTTAAAACCTCATATTTAAGAATCACACTGGAGTAAGTGTTGCTGATAATGGGGACACTCAAAGCCAGATGGTTTTGTACATGGTTAATATCTTCACCAAAATAAATATGGTGAAGGATCTCTTGTACTGGGAAGTATTGCTGGTGTCATATGAGTGTGGAGAATTCAAAGCTGTAAACTGGAAAAATAAGCCCTATCTACCATTTGTTCCAGATTTAAGTACTCTATTTTGGGTTATGTGATTGTTCAAATCTAGATTGAGTTTACCAGACTGTGAGTTGACAATTTACTCATATCTTGTCTTCATGGTAAAGAACAGAATTTGAACTGGAGCATTTAATGTATGGATTTAGTACATTATTGTCCTTAGTTGGTCAGAGCATGGTGCTAATAGCACCAAGGTTGTGGGTTCAATCCTCATATGGGCCTTTCACTTAAGAGTTTGATTTGTTCAATCCTTGTGAGTCACTTCCATCTCAGAATATTCTATGATCTGTGGCCTGGAAATAAATAAGATGCACTTTGTCTGCTCTTGGCTTATGTTCGTTAGTGCTATGATTGGCACTGCTGTCTGCCTGATACTGAGTAGTTAGTTGTGAGCTCATAAACAGACACTGAAGTGTGAATATATTTAATTCCTATCATTTTATCTGATCTGTTTAACATTTCAAAGCACTAGCACTGTTTCCTCCCAGAGATGGTTAACTAGTGGCACATGCACAGCTTGTGTTGTGTTTTATCCCCCATCTTAAATTAGAGGTAAATTTTCTAGCAATTTTTTTTTTTTTAACTCATGCTAATGGTGGATTCTTCTTCTTTGTAGTAAAGCTGTGATGGATGTATTGGTTGATTTATGCAGCCAATATCGCTTAAATCCATCCCAACATAGTCTTGAACTAAAGTCTTCAGGAGCTCAACAAGTTCTGAGTTACAAGCCAAACACTTTGATAGGAGCACTGGATGTACAGACAGTACTTCTGAAAGAGAAAATTCCCGAAGAGAAGGTGAAGCGACCTCTGCCAAGGGTCCCTGAGGTCAGTACTCTGTGGGGCTAAAATGATATCATGAAACATAGTTCCATTCCTATGATTTCAGGTCTTCCAATCTTTCCACCATGAAACCAGATGGGAAGGACCTGGGATTGACTATAACCTGCTTTACTAGCTTAACTGTTTTGCATGTAGATTAGCAGAGGCTAGTCTAGAGATTTAGGCAATGTTGCTTGTGGTTGGATAGAAGGAAATCTAAAGATCAAGGCAATTGAAATTGCAGTAGTGACTGAAATGAGTGTTGTGGGATTGTGTGGAGATAGTTTTGGTGAAATTTTATGTACCATATTCATTGAAGGTATGGGAGAAGGCTGATCATTAATAAATGTATTTCACAATACAGTAAAGATTAAGAAGTAGTCATTTTCCAAAAGTTTGCTGAAATTTATTATTTGAATTAACTATATCTAATTATACTCTCCCACCTTTCAGAGTGGGACTTGTGAATGTTTACATTACATTTGCCTCTGATTCCTTTTCTTTCTTCTCATGTTCTTGTGAATGTCTCCTTAGTGGAAAGGGAGGTCTGAGATTTTATTCTTTCAAATAGTATTTTTTGCAATGTGGGGTAAATTTGCCTGGGAATAATCAAGACCATATGGAAATCCCCAGTGCTTTTCTCATTGTAAGAGGGCCTATCCATCACAGAAGGGAGACTGAGAGTTTGTGTGTGTTTCTGCAGAAATCTGTGAGGCTGGTAGTGAACTACCTGAAGACACAGAAGGCTGTGGTTCGAGTTAGTCCAGAGGTTCCTCTCCACAACATCATCCCAGCTATTTGTGAGAAGTGTGAAGTCAGTCAAGAGCACATTGTTCTTCTGCGGGATGGTATAACAGGGGAAGAGCTGGAGCTTACCAAGTCCTTGGAGGAGCTAGGGATAAAGGAGCTGTACGCCTGGGACAGAAAAAAAGGTGAGCTAAGACTGAAAGAGTCACTGCAAGGGTTATATGGTGTGACAGAAATATTATGGGCAATTAAAAGCATTCGTACTGCCATTTTTTTGGGTCCAGCTGAAACAGCAGAGTGAGATCTCAGTCCAGAGAGCAGCACAGGTTTGTTCAGTGAGCTGTGCCCAGAGCAGCAGCCAGGTCAGCAACATGCCAAGCCGTCCTTGGTTGCTCTTGGGCCTTGCGCCAAGCTGGGCTGGACTCTGGCCGGGTGCAGGTTGGCCTAGGGCAGCACAAAAGGAGGAGCCTTGCTGTGTCCCAGACCTGCTGTCGGTAGAGGTGCACGTCATACAAGGCGCCTTGTCAAGGCAGAGTCTGTCACCTACCTGTGCTGTGGCTTGGAGAGAAGGAAAGAAGAGACATGCCATAGTCATGGCAGCTGTGAAAGCTGAGAGGCAGATGCAACAGACCAGGGCTTATGAGAAACGGACTGGACAGGATCAGAGACAGTTCCTCCAAAGAGCAAAGTTACTGACGGTTTAGTGAAGAGGAGCTAAGAGGTATTTGTGTTTAAAATTTTGTTCTCATGTTTACCTATTCTCACTTTTTGTTCTCATAGACAAAATTGTAGTAGCAGCTTCTTGGAGTTGAGTTTTATCAGCCTGATTATGTATTCAAATAACATTATTCTGTGATGTGCTTTAAAATATACCTGCTTTAAAAATACACATTGACAAGCAATACTTCCTTTGAGGTCAGAAAGTGATATTCATTAAAATTGTCCCCTGCAGTCTTTCTCAGTAGTGATCACGCACAGTAAATGTCCTTATTTATTGTTTAGATAATGTCATTTTCGTAGGTGCTGAGCTGTAGGCTTATTTTTTATTTATAAAATTATTTATTTATGCTGACATTCTGTCTCTTCTTTCCAACTCTTTGATAAGTGACAGTTCTACCTCTGTGCGAGTCAAATTTCAGTGAGCTTGGACTTCTAAGTAAACTAAATATCTCCTTTTCTTTTGAATTGCTGGGATGCTCTAAAAAGAGGCTGACAACGTGTCATAACTCAGTTGCATGTTTGTTTTTTTTTCAAGACATGTTTACTGTAATTTAGCTAACCATTTTGAAGCAGCATATTGAACATGGAGTATATTCAACAAGATTCATTCAACATACTTCAGGGACAACTTGGAAAGTAATTATCATAAGCTTTCAGTAAAGTTTTTCCTTTCAAATGAAAGTGGTAGTGTGTATGCTGAGGCAGTGTTGGTCCTCAAATTTGGTTGAAGCCTATACAGTCAAAATCAAGACTTTACTCTAGGGCTGTGATTATAGCAGAAAATTATCACAGAATATATTGGGTTGAAAGGACCCACAAAGATCTACACGATAGTGTGCTGCTCTCTACGTCAGCTTTTTTAAAATATTCTATTCTTTTTTAACCTTTCAGTATTCTTTTCCTTTCATTATGATAAAAGCCCCCTGATCCTGAGTATAATTCAGTCTTTTATGCTTTCCTCTTACTATGCATCATGGTGTCGGGGAAAGCCAGTAAATGCACATAAAATTTACAAGAATTTTTCCTTTGTTTCAGCAAATTTCTTCTTCAATGTTCTCATTTGTAATCTCCAAGAGGAATAAACCCATTGGTTTCAGTAGCAGTTGGTCTGTGACTTGTGCATTGAGTGGGTATCTAGCTTGTTTACGTAACAGAAAATAGGTCTTTTAAACACATTTTCTCTAACAAGTAAGGTATCACAGGTGCTGGAAGCCATAGGCTGTGCTTGTAAGAGCAGATTCTAGAAAAACTACTCACTCTTCTCTTGCCTGAAACAGAAAACACCAAGAGCTGAAGGATTTTTAAAAGAAGCTCTGCTGCCACCTGCTTACTCAATTCTGTTTAGCAGTTGAAGCAGCTTCATGACTGAATCAGGAATTAATACAAGTGCAGCTAAACTGCTTCAGTAGCAGCTCTGTACATTTGTTGTCGGTCAACGTTTTCTTTCTGCAATGCTTAGGAACAAAGGTGCCGGGACTAATTAATGAATATTGTGCTTTACAAGGCTATATTAATGTGTTTTCTCTTATCCTTTCACTGCCTGACTTTTCCAGTTCCTCCATCAAAAACTCAGTCTGAACCTTCTCTGAACTATAGAGGTACTGTACAATGCTGCTGAGGGGAAACTTCACTCTGTGTTTAACTCTCTGACTTCACTCTATGTTTTAATGTGGGTTTGCTAGATAGTTCTTTTAAGAATGTCGAGTAAAATGCTGTAGAGAAATAAGCTATTTTTGATCCATTTTGTCTTTCTAAAGTGTTGCTCACATGTCTTGTGCTTCTGCTAAGAACAAACACATTCTGTGCATACTGCCTCTTCAGTAATAGCCATTAAAACACTAGCAATAACAATTTCTGCTATTTAACTGTTTTGTGGTGTAGTTTATTTCTGTAGATTCCAAGCCTGTTCAGTTACCTAAATCATGATTAGGTAAATTTCAGAATTATTAAGATTTCTGAGGTCTCTTGGGTTCAAAATTAATTTAGTAGCAAAGGCAGAAAATTTTGGTGTCTGTGAGATCTTCCACTGATTTCAATTTACGTGCAGCAAAGCTCTTTAATATCAAGTGTATACATATACATACACATTGGGTAACTGAATAGATACTGACTTCTGAATTGTTACTGTAGTTGGTATTGGATTAGATTATGTTGGTGCTTCTGCTTCCAGTTAGATAGAAAATGTGTGTATTTAGTATGTCCTTTTTCCTATTTAGTCTGTTTTAATACATTGCTTAAATTACTTATCCTCAAGAAAGGTATGGTTGATTTCTAATGAGCTTTACTTCTTTGCATTACTAGTAGACCCAACATAACCAAAGTAAAACTGGATAACTTACTTAAATTTTTATGAAGAAAGTCCACATCTAGTAGGTGACAGCCATTGAGCAAATCTTAGCTCATGGCCTCTTGGCTTCACTAATGGCAGCACTATTCCCCCTAATCCTCTGTCACTATTTGCTCTGGCTTCCTCTTAACATGGAGATCAATTCCAGATGAAACAGCTACTGTATTTATTTAAGAAAAAAAGTTATACAGATTAATAAAGACTCATTATTTTGATATTATATACATTACTTAAATTTTAGTTTATTGAAATTACACAATGTTCAATGACAGCTGCTGATGATCACCTGCTACATTAGCCTTTGCAAATAATTGTTTATAGTTGAAGACTATGTAAGTAAAGGAATCATAATCCCTATCTAGTTACAGCCCCAGCCCCAAGCAAGAAACTAGCATAGGTAGTGCTTAGTTTTAAAGAAAATAATTACTTTATTACTGTATTTGTTTGCAGTGCAGTTGCAGCCTTTCTTAAGGATAGTTTCTCCCTGTTGTCCTTTACATTCACTGTATATGCTTAACACCTTCTGACACACGAGATTGTTTATATGCAGAAGTGTAAAAATTGCTTTTTATGTTATGCAAGTAAGTTTGCAAGAGTTCTGGGATAAGGTTGTTTTGGTGAAGTAAATCTTTATTTTGTGTCAACAAGTAAGTAATTTTGAATTTGAGTTTTAATTGTTATTAGGTAAATATTTACAGGAGAAAGGGTTTTTTTCCCTGTGAATTAAACTTTTTGAATGCTACTGAAATAATCTGTTGTGCTTGTAATGAGAAGGAAGGATTTATAGCATTATGCAGGGTCCATTTTAAAAGAGTGAGTGCACTTCACTGTATATTAAATGGGTAATGTTGATTTCTGTAATGCATGAGTGTGTAATTTTGCTCATCCAGCTTGTGGATGAGAAACTGAAGGTGGAAAGTGAAGGGATACTACATGATGTGAGAACTCATACAATTTCTTAAGGAAGTTCAAGGAAGACACATATGAGCTCTTACAGCCTGAAATACCTATAAACTCCCCTCTTTTCCCACCTGAAATAAAAGCACCAAGATAAGAAAGATGACCACAACCAGATAGTTTAAGTTCTAAGGAGAGAGCCCTGTTTCCAAGGGGAAGGTATTTTTCCTCTTTAATAGAGCTTTGGCCAAATTACCCATTGAGAACATTTCATTTAAGTTCAAAGTATTAAGTCAGACAATGAATTGTTAAAGACACTCACAAGTATATTTTTTTAGGTATTTGGGGTTTTTTAGCACTACAGTACTCTATGAGATTTAAGTGGTAGATCTAAGAGGTATTTCTGAAGTTATAAGCAATTTGCTCATGTTTTGCCTTTTAATAAGGGTTGTGATTGAAAACCTAGTACACTTTATTAAATTATTCCATTTGTCTTCATTAGATTTTGGAATATACTCAGAACATATGAAAGTTTGATGAGAAAGTAAGTGTAGAATCTGGCTGTTACTTAGGTAATCCAGTCCATAACATCTTCAGCTCATAAGAATCCAGCATTAATCCAGGACGTTTTAAAGTACTCATCTTGTGAATCTTTATTTCAAAAATGTAACAATTATTCCTTTAAAATTGTTTCAGAACCAAATCGCAAGGCTTCAGTAAGCAGTGATGCAATAGAGAAAGAAAAGACAAGACTTTTGGGATTGTTTAATGCTGATAGGAGAAGCAGCAAGGTAAGTGTTCAGCAGTACACTATAGAGAATTTATTTCTTTCCATATCTGCTGTGTCTGTGGGTGGTGGCATTTGTTTGGCCTGCCTTCCTATTCCTTCCAGAAAGTAATCTGTTAACAGGGGAGTAAACCATATGTGATCGGTGCAGCCTGATGGAGATATCACCTGCTTATTGAAGGAGTCAAGCATGTTGACCATTTACTTTTTTCTTAATTTTTTTCAATGCTGTGAGTTCAGTAGGTGTTAAAAAAGGGCAATACTTTCAAGGAACTTGTGTCTGCTTATTAGTAGTACTCGCGTTGTAAAACGCATTTAAGAAAGGACTGATGTAAAACAGAACAGTTTAATTATCAAGTAGATCTTCTGTGCATGGGTGATAATCTCTTGTAAAGCATTTATACGTCTTGGAAGCTCTGTGTAGTCACGCCATTGCCATCTCCAAGTCTGTAAAGCCAATGAATCAGATATAGAAGAAATAACTTCCAGTACTGAACTGAAGGATCAGTGTGTGCTGTTAGCCATTTTTAACTTTATTAGTATTCTTGAACTGAAAAATTTAGGAAAAAAATTTTGTATAAAATAATTCTATTGAGATGCATTTATGAAGAATATTTCATTTATCACAGGAATACAATACAGAAGAACTTTCTGACTTAAGAACACAGAAAAAAAATAGTGGGCTTTTAACTTCATACTTTTTACATTCTTTACTAAAAATATTGGTGCTAAATGATTTTGGATGTAAAGTGTTTAATACTCTAGCATGTCAGAGGAAAAAGGGAATTTTCTTTTTTGTAGTTTAAACCCTCCAAGGCTTTTGGAGTGGAATTACAAAATGTGTATCTGATTAACTGGCAGGAAGAAGCATTTGCTTGTTAATGGACTGGTGTTTTTCTTATCCAGTCTTCACATTCTCAAAACTGTGAAGACTTCTTAAAATCTCTCACAGTTGTCTGCCTTTTTGTTCATGATCACATTTGTGATGCTTTGGCTAGGGAATAGATTCCTTTATAGACGTTGTGAATTTCTGGTTTGATAAACCTTTTTTCTGTCATAGATGGTAAACTATTCTTAATATCTTATAAGGGACACATGGGAACTATTTTGTGAGGTAAGATGTCAGTCACTTTCCGAGTGTTTTTCCACTGCAAGAAAATGCTTCATATTTAGAAGGGAAAAAAATGTAACTGGAGCAATAATGCTGTATCTGCTCAGAAGAATCAAGTAAAGAAGGGAGCTCAGCCTGAGCCTCTAGAGCACACTCTGGGGCTGTAATTCCTCTGGAAGAAACAAACATGTTACCCCATGCAGTTTCTGCATCATACTTTGTCCTCTCGTTCTATTTTACTGAACTTGGGTGTAAAATCTGTTTTCTTGCAGCTCTGCCTCCTGAAGCAGATGAGTTTCAGCTTTTTAAGTATTAATGCTTACAACATTAGCAAAAGTTGCCATGAAGCATCCTGATTCAGTGATTACTGCAGTGGGTTTCTCATAGAGGAGCTGGAAATGTGTTCAAAGATTGCAAGCTCCTCTCTTTTTTTTCTGTTCTCTTTCTTGCTTGTTAATCAAAGCAAAAGAGGTGATACTCTGAGTTTTTCAAAATACAAATTTGAAAACATTCTAAGGATATTGAGGGTGAATTAAATTCAAAATAGTATTTGACCTGCAAAATAGTAGAAACTGTACAAACATGTGAGAAACAGCTTCTAAATCTGAGGAAAAGGTCTAAGTCTTTCTTCCTGATGGTTCTGACAAATTCATTGGTTTTTCTTGGTCATTTCTTTATTGGACACTTACTTTCAAATGGCAGTTACTCTGTAGGAAAAAAACCTAAATCAGTCATTTTTGTTTAGTCAAGCAAGGAAATTTGTGACCTTCACAAACCTCTGGGAATTTAAAATACATTAGATGGAAGAATTACTGAAAACTGAAGAATAGCACAGCACACAGGAGCAAGCAGGTGTTAACTAGGCATAATACATCATATTATGCCTATATTATGTTGTTGTTGTGAAAGCTTTCTAACCAACACAGCAGTGAAACTGCTGAACAGACTTAGCAGGATGAGGGCAAATTAATAAAGTTCTTTTAATAAAGGATTTGGTAGGTTTATGAAGGGATTAGATTATGGGATGCCTTGTGATTTCAGGGAACTGGAATCAAAATCCCAGGGTGCCTAAACTCTGCTCTTTATGGCTTTTTTGTACATTTTCTTCCCCCACAAGGCTTAAGTTGGTTCTGTGTATTTTTTGTTTGTTTGTGTGTTTACATTATGGTTTGCAGTAGTGAGGTGAGGTGTGTATGTGGTCATGGCACAGTCTCTATTGTAGAACTGTTTGATAGGAAGAATTATTCAAAGTGTGGCACAGTAGTAGACTGCGCAGTCACAGTAGCAGACTTGCAGGCATTTGCAAGCTGAAGGTAATTTCTTTTGCAAGGGAAGAAGAGTGTTAGCCTGTGTTGCAAACTGTCCTGGATCAGGTGTCACTGCACACTACAGGCCTATGCTCAGATTTCCATGCCCACGCACATGCTTTCTTTCTCAGCTGGCTCACTGAGAGCAGTAATTGTGGTATGACAATACACCAGATCTAACTTTTCTAAATGAATCTTTCTGTTATAATGAAAACAGTGTGGCATGGAATGAAAGCAAAGTCCTATTCTCATGGCTGGTACAAATTTGTTAAAAGTATTTCTTTGGTTAACTTTGTATTGGCAGGCTTAATGCCAGATCAGGTATCATCTTGTTCTCTCCATTCTAATTTTATGCTGGATCAGTTACCCTCTGTTCTCCTGCAGCTGGCATAAAAAAAATAAAGGTGGCATGAACTCCATTTCTTTTTGATGTTAAATGTAGTCATTTGCCTGAGGCTAAATCTAGATCAAATTGGCCCTGCTAAACAATCCAGTAGAGCAGAGGTGCTATGCAGGCAATAATGGGATCTAGGCTTAAGTAAGGTATGTGCTAGCACACAGAAACAGTTCATGGAGAAATAGCAAGGACTGAGTTGCCTGCTTGTTTCATTGTGTCTGTGGGTATAGCAGAGACTAGCAGTCTGGTCCCTGATACTACAGGAATTAGTTACTCCCTGTTTTTATCTTTGCCTAAGAATTTTGTCTTTGTATTCTTAAATCTTTTTGTTGATGGCTTTCTTAGCTCCTTGTCTACATCAGAGAATTTTGCAGACTACTTCAAAGTTTATCAGCGATCAGGTCCAGTGTTACTGAGACAGTTTGTCTGTGATGGGGTTTGGTATTTTGCTCTGGTGTGTTTTTGCAGTTTTGTTTCCTTTGCTGCTGCTGTGTAGGACACTTGTTTGTGTTGCAGACAGAAGAATACTTGAGGATGAACAGAGATTGTGGTGAGGAGGATGTTTTTAGTTCTGCATCTACAAGTGAAGGAAGCTTGGATGTAAGTACTAACACAGCTTGTAGATGCTGTTGCATTCTTATTAGATCCTGCAGTATGAATTAACCAGATACCACTGCTGTTCCTGATGCTTAGCTAAGTAGAAGTAGAAATAGCTTATGCTTTAGCAGGCTTCATTATGTGAGTGCACAGTTTGCATCTTCATGAAGTTAAAATGTAGTGTGCTGTCTTCAAATAAAACTTGCTAGCTGCACTATGAATAAAGCTTCTTTCAATGTTAAATTCTAAGCAGTTGTGAGAAAGAACATAGGTGTTGTGACATGTGGTGACAGTCCTGCATGATGCCAGATGTTTACCTTACCAATGCTATTTAAAGGGGGCTTTTCTTATAAAACCACACCTTTCTTTTCATCCCTGTATCTGACTTCTGCAGCATGACAGAATTCTATTTGTTTCATAAGGAGCTTGGGGGTGAAGAGTAAACACTGGGAAAACCAGGATTTTTGTTAAGTAAAGTACCTCAGTAGGGTTTAGAGTGAACCACATTTAGAAACATTGAAGTGACTGACAGCCTACCAATTTATGAGGCTCTAAATAGGAAGGTGTCAGACTAGGAAGTGTGAATCCTAAATATTTTCTAAGATGGTTCTGATGGTATAGTAATTATTATAAATGGCACAGCTTTTTATTACTTTTTTAAGTTACTTGACTTCTTGTTATCATATTTTCAAAACCTAGAGAAGACTCTGATGATGTCATAGAAGTTTGAAATGTGAGGTTCAACTCTGAATCCCCCTTTCATAAACAGATCTTTTGAAAAGGAATGTGGATCTGCAAAACATAGAACTCACTACCCACAGTGAAGGGTGACAGGATATTGTCGAAAAAATGAAAGAGTAAGAGAACAAATCCCAGATGAAAAGAGTAATATAACAGGGGTCCAAAAGGAGAAATAGATAGAAAATTGATTAGCTGTAAAATGTAAAAACACCAAACTCTGCCGTCTGTGAAGACTTGATAATTAAAGCTTACTGAAATGGAAAAGCTGCTTGTGATACCAAAAATTTGAGCAACACTATAAAGATGAATAAATAGATTAATAGACATCTCTTACTAAAATAAAGTTCTAGAAGAGGGTGATCATGTGTAATTGAAATATACTAAGTAAAAGCATAGAAAAAGCAACACAAGCTCTGGCAAAATAAAATCATTTTGTGGTTTGTATTCACTGTCATTATAAATTAATCTCAATATCTTGATAATTGCTAGAGAAGAACGAGGAGGAAGAGTAGGAATTACAAGTAACGATATGATAGTAAAGGTGTGTGGTGCTTTCCCCAGAAGAGAGACATCCCTTATTTTGCAAGGGAATTTTATAAGGCAAATTTTAAATTTTTTTTTTCCTTCTGACATTGATGAAAAAAGCTTTCAAAACCATTTTGAACATGTAAATGTCTTCTAAAGGTGCCGGTTTATAGAGAGGAAAGGTATCTTGAAGAGGTAATTTTTTTTTTTTTTAATTCAGTTAAATGAGCATGTCAGGGATTTAACTTTTTCCCACTTTGTTCTTAAGAGGAATTAATCTTGAAGAACAATGTAGCCCTCGTTCAATTTTTATGTCTTTCACTTCTGGTTTGACACCTGTATTTTTATGAGCACCAATCCTGCTAAGACATGTGCACATAAAGAATTATGTTGACCTTGTTGCATTGAATTTGATAGTATTCTGTTCAAGCTTGTAGAAGGTCTGTTAAATAAGTCTAACAGATTCACTCAGCAACACAGAAGGTCCATCTTTTCAAGAGGCTGGATGGGCTTCAAGAAAAAGTTCAACAATTGTGATGCCTTAGGTGAAAAATTCAAAAATATTGCAAACTTGGCACAGATAGTTGGTGTAGATAGCTTGTATTAAGATAAAATTCAAATGGAAACATCAGCAAAAGCACTTAATAATTTTAGAAGTTCAGCTTAGCAGTTCTTTATGGACTGGATTTGAGACCCTCAGTCATTCTGAGTAATTTATTATTCTGCTTGTTCAAAAGGTACCTCATTTACTTCAGTGGAACTAAGTATCCCTGTTCCAAATAAGTAGTATCTTACATGGCCCATAGATGTGAAATAGGTATTTAGAGATCGTTATATAGAAGTTTCATTGCTGAGATAGGACTCTTGGCCAAATGTCATCCAGTAGAGGCTTCCCCTTTTGCGATTACCTCAGGTCTGCTTTCTAGTACTGTTTTGGGTCATCTGAAAGTATTTTGGGTTTGCTGTGTGGGAAAGGCAATTTCAGTTTTATTTCTGGAAGAACAATATCTTGCCATTGCTTTTGCAAGGGAAAAACCAGCAGTTGCTCTGACTGGATCAAGAAAAATTTTCTTGCCTATAAAGAAATAGATAACTCATGAAATACTACCAAGATAAAGGCATAAACTTTCATATGCTTAGTTTACAACCTTTTCTCACTTACATGCTGAGGATGTGCACTGAATTGTAGAAAAGAAAATGTAATGATTCTGTTCTGGGTATTGATTTACAGTTTTTGTTTGTTTGCTTAAACTGGGCAATATGAAGTAATGTAATAAAAGTGTAAGAAATAATAGACCCTTAGGTGTTCATTAAAGCACAAGTTATATTCACTTTTTAACCACTAAACCATTCTCAGTGCCATATTTATCTAATTATTATTTGAATTATTAATGCCTCTAAAAATACTTTGAGTTGATGAAGAAGCAGATTTTCAAAGTCAAGATGGCAAAGTCAACACATGCTTGAGGTGAAAGGACACTTTTTCACAGTATCAGCAAAAATAAAGGTGAAAAGAATTCGTTAACAGCTTAGAGAGAGGGTGTATAAATGCAAGAAAAGACTTCTCCATTAAAATCATCAAAGTTCAGCAGTTCATTACACCACATACCAGTAAAGGACACAAAATCCAACAGTGTATAGTAAATTAAGCAGAAATCCTTTCCCTTAATCTGGGAAGAAAAATAAATCAGTTTTGTGCTAAACAGATGAGTTTTATAGCCAGGTTAACTTTTCACAGAGCAAATGCTATTGAAATACACAACAAACAATTGGAACTTGCAGCACAGTTAGCTGTATTCAGCTTTTTCTGTGCCAAAGGCAGACTGTCGGAGCTGGAGTTCAGAACAGCTGGGGGGAAAAAGGGAACTTGAGTCCTCTCTGCCGCTTGGTGTCACTGTCTTCACATAAACAGTTGATCAAGATAAAACACAGTATTGGAACACAGTACTAAAATTGGCTGGTTTTATTTTTGGGACCATCATGTTTTCATAAATCAAAAGTGAAAAAGCATATCCCAAGTGCTGAACGATGTGTAGCTCTGATGTGGACTTTGTTTATGTAATATATCAGCCTGGGAACAAATATTTAGAAGTACAGCCAGGAACACTTATCAGAGGTTTTGAAACTTCAGCACAAAGTCTTATCACACAAGGTTTCTCTAGTTCAAACAGGGCTGCAGCAGTGCAATGTTGTAGGATCTTCATCAGCACTTCATTAGCACCATTTTTAAAATACTTAGTCTTCAGTGTATGTCAGAATGTAAGTTTTCCCATGATAAAATCAATTAATTAAATTAAGCAAATAGTTCAGTAGTTCTCTGCTTGATGAGTCTGTCATTCTATAATTATATATGTTCGTATGCAAAACTGCAAGAGGAAAAGAAATGTGTAATTTAAAATATCAAAACATTATCAGATATTTTTAGGATATGTGTGGGGGATTTGGGTTTTGTTTTTATTTTGTAGTACCTGAATAATTGCAAGATTGTTCTCCAGAAGAAAACCTCTGTTCTAATATTTGATAAAAGTTAGCAAGAATTTCGATGCATTGCAATCCTGGCAATCACTTTTTAAGTGGCAGCAACAACTCTTTTCTATATAAAGGCTTTTAAAACATATATGGTTTACCTTTTTCAGAGCTTTGTACTCTAACTGTAACTTCTATGCCCTCTTTGATGGCAGGAGTTACACCATTCATGATACACTTTCTCAGTTCAGAATGGGTGGAAAGAAGAATCAGGTACAGTTAGGTGAATGTTATTTCTCTTCAACTGTGTCAGGTCCTAGGTGATCAGGTATCCTTTCCTGCCAAGGATTTCATGTCACATAGGCAGGTACTGTTCAGGGCAATAGGAATGAGAATACTGCCCATGTCATCTAAATGGAAATTAACAGCCATCCACTTTTAATATTCCCTTGTGTTTGACAGTCACATTTGCTTTAAATTCCTGGCTTCATGTTCTCCCTTCTTGGTCTCCTGACAATACTTAGAGTGTGTTTAGTTGTTGTTAGCAGGGACAAATCCTGGGATAGTTATGTTGCATTTTGTAGAATTAAAGCTATCTATGCAATGTCCAAGATGTAGGTTGTGATCTGACCTTGAAACAATGTTTCCTGGTGTGATTTTGTTTGCAAAATATGAAACTCAACAAACTGAGTATGGAAAGTTGTCTAAATACTGCAGCAGACAGGTCTGTTTCACCCCAGTCTTTCTTTAAAGGGTGCCTGTAAGCCAGTAGTTAGATGCCAAAGGATGACACTAGGGAAGATACAGTTATAATTATTTTCATTTGTGCAGCTGTTTACATAATTAGAAGAAACAAGATCTAATAAATACCATATATCTCAGCATAAGGTTCACCATCACAATAGAGTTGGTTTTGTTTTGATAGCCTATGATACATTGTGGGGAAAGAAATCATTACTGTTAACTTGCCTTGGTGAGACAAAAGGTTTGCCCAAGGCTTAAGCTGGCATTGAGAGAATTTCAGTAGGTAGTAAAGATGCCAATGATTAACTTTTTTTGTCCTTATCTACTGAGGGCAGGACAGGAAGCAATGTGCTTTAAATATAGCAATAGAAATTTAACGTGGATACAAGAGGGAGAAGAATTTGACTGCATGGAAATTTCACAGGGGAGCATACTATTAAAATGACTGTGAAATCCTTATCCCCTAATCTGAAAAACCTCTAAAAATGTCTAGAGGATGAGCTACATGCACTTTATTCTGTCTCAGAGCAGAGTTATAGATTAAGCAGACCATGGAGGTGCCTTTCAGCCAGACTATGGCTGCTGGAGAGATGCATCTGTACCCACCTCCTTTTGTGATGTGCACTTACAGGATATTCACTGTCTTTGCTCTTGTGAATCATAGATGGTTTTGCATATTATAGTATCTTCAGATTTTTCTTACAGTGTGTGATAGCAGAAGGCAAGAGCTTGAAGAAGTGGCTGCCTGCCACCACCAGACTTCAAGTTTTTTCTCCACAATGTGGTGTTACTAGACCTCTTCAAAGAAAAGGTCCTTGGAGTTAGTGAAAAAAAAAAAAAAAATCATCTCAGAACCAGCTGAACTACTCTGACTAAAAAAAAAAAAAAAATAGCCTGAGGCAGACACCTGGAATGGAAAGTCTCAGCATCCATGGTTAAAGCATGGTGAAGTTACAAGCTATTAAAAACAGTATCTGGTAAAGAGACATGTCAGCTGACCCCTGTTCTGTCTGTGCTGCTTAGCTTGTACTTGCCAACTTCATGCATTCAAAAATCACTTGTCAGCTCTTGCCCTCACCACACAAAAGTGGCTTAAGATCATGAGATTTGAAAAGAAATCATTAAGGGTGGACTTCCCTCCATTTGACTTCTGAGTGTTAGGTTTGTAAAAGTTGCATTTAAGCTTCTTTATTGTGACCATGAAGGTTTTATTAAAATATATATATATATATATTATCAGGTAGTCAGTGGTTGGCAGAACCTATATCTTTATTTAGAACTGTGTGGTTCAGAGTGAAATCATCACAACTCATGGTATTCATGTTGCTGCTTTTAAAAAAAATAGCTTGTAATTGTCAGTTCTGCAGTGGTTTTAGCAGGACATTTTTAATGAAATATTGTCAAGAAACATTCTGAGATGAACACATAAAGATGGATTAAGTCAAATCAAAAGGGCTTGAGTAGGGTCATATCTACAAAAAGAATTGGGTACAAGTGTGTCTGGCAGTGCTTGTTTTAAATACCTGACAGTGTGGGTGTCTGGACTCCGAATCCAAGCAGCCGAGAGCCAGATTTCCCAAGTTTTGAATCCACTGAAATCTTCACAGCAGGAGTTGCTTTTTAAACTCTGCCCATCTGTGTCTCTTACCTGCTTCTGCTCAAGATTCAAATCTCAAATCAGCCATTAGATTCAGGTATTTAAAGCTTTTACTCTAGAGAATTACCACCTACCACTGTTACCCAAAATGTGAGTGAACCAGGTTCTCCTTTTTTACCTTTACAGATATTGGCATCAGAGAATTATTTCCTCTTTTGCAAAAAAAAATCCAAAATACTTACTGTGCTGGCGACTGCCTGGAACAAAGCTGTGAGGTATTCTTAATGTGGGAAGCACCCTTTTGTAAAAATACCCAAAAATTCAGTGACTCAGAGAGCAAGAGCAAGCTTAGCTATTCAGACCAGTAATGAACTAACTTTTAAGTGTGGTGGCAGATCTGGGTTCAAGTGCCAGAGATGTTTTTTCTGTGTTTTATGCTAAGCAGATGTTACATCCAGCAAGTAAGTAGTCACTAAAGCTAGAACTGGAGGAGCCAAATGGCTTCCTGCCCAGATGAATGCCCTAATCTCAGTCTCTTTTTAGCTTAACTCATGTTCATGTCCTTGAACAGAGAATAGTCTTGCTCTCTTCACAAGGGGGGAAGTTTGTTATTTACCAACTAGATAATAGTTTTGGATCTGGATTTACCATACTCTTACTGAATCATCCAGCTTGGGGCAGGGGTTTGGACAGGACAAGAGGAAAATACCATAGCTGCCTTTTTAGGCAGTTGCATTTTTGTGAAGCCCAGTTGCTTAGTTGTGCTTTAAACATACATATTGGATCAGGCCCCTTGGCTGACAAAGAAGAAGATTTTGCACACTTTATGGATCCTGTTGGAATTTAGGCAGGAGGTTAGAAGCATAGTTGCTGCACAGCCTCTATGCTCAGCATATCCAGAAGCAGAATTCAGGCACCAAAATGGAAGTAAGCACATCAGAGGGATATGTGTCAGGCTTATTGATGGGAAAGTGCAAACCATTGTGATTTAGGGAGACATAACCTAACAGGAACACGCTAAGTTAGGCTTGCGTGTGGCAATTCCAGACCTGGGCTGTGTGGCATCATTCTCTACACGGTGATGTACCCAGTCAGTCTGGCGTAAGTTGGCTCAGCTATCTCCCTCGGATGTTTAATTAAGACCTGGTGACACACCCTTAACCACCCAAATCCTTTTATGTCTGATTCATCTTTTGTTACTGATTTCACTGAAAAGTTCTGAAGTTAACTCACTGAAAAAAAAAATATAGAATAAAGCAGCAGCTAATAAGACCAATGGCTTTTAATTTGCATTAATAAAAGCACATTAAAAAATACCCAAAGACAAACTCAAAATTCCATTTGAGATTTTTCTAGTGACATGTCAACCACTCAGGCTTTGCTTTCTTGGTAATTAATATTACCAGAACCCCTTAATAGTCTGTAATAGCCTTGTAATACACATTTGGTCATAACCCATTCAGCATATTGTTCATAGTGGCAAGCATGCAGTGGTCTGGAAAATGCCAACTTTAAACAAAAGTTTATACCAGGATCAGGCTTTTCACAATTGGAATTTCTTGTCAGGCTTTCCAGTGGTAACTGCTGTAGTACAAGGATTAGTGTGTATTTATGCCAGTGCCCTTTACCAGATGAAATCAGAAATGGCTAAGTGTATGTAATTGATTCCATATTTCTAATATACAATGGAAATTTTTTAGACAGAAAAACCTGTTTTGTAGTGACACAATCTGAATCCCATGTAATCATAGATTCATTATATTAGTCTAAGATATCCTATTAACATATGTAGATTTTAGATACAGCAAAAATTTTCAGCACCAGTTAAGGTGTAATTTCTTTTCTTTTGCAAACATTTTCTGAGGCATCAGCTCTAATAGGACTTGGTTTCTTTCCAGCCTCTTCTGTGGACAGTGAAGACTCAATTTCATTAAAATTAGTGGTGTACAATAACATTTCTTTTAATTAGATGATCTCATGATTTCCACACATATTTGTTCTGTGCATTACTGTTCGTTGGCAAAACTGAGCTGCTTGGTAGCGTGTGAAACCGTATGTCTCAATAACATCTTATGGCAGGTGAGGGAGGATTTGCAAAACACTTGCTGACAGGACACAATGCATTTTACTTTGATGGGGAAGTTTTCCTAAGTGAACTTTATGGCTTAGTTCTCTCATGCAAAATCAGACCTACATGAGGCTTAGTATCCCTTACAGGTTCTCCTTTAACTCAAAGAGTTGTCTGGATGAAGTAATGACTGTGTAGCACTGGGTGTGCTTCTTAGTTGTTCATCACTACAAAAAGAGACCATCTAACACCTGTAGTCTGTGTAGCTGTTTCGTATTTTCTTCTTTTTTTTATAGACAACTGTTGAAGTAGGTTTTGGAAATCTTTTACATGCAGCTGCAATACTGTTGCTCCCCTTGGAGCTTAGCAGAAAGGACTACAAATAATTTCAGCCATTGCTTTTTCTCTTACTTTGTTTAAAGTGTATAATACTTCATTTGAATTCTAGAAAACATTTTGGGATGCAAACTGAAGCAGGGAAAGAGTGTGGCAAATAGCGGTCAGTCATTTTAAAGGCTTTTCAACAGTATGAAGTAGTCAGTTCCACTTTCTTGATTTTTTTTTTTCAGTGTTATTTGCACTTTAAAGCAGATCTCAAAATACTTCGGCAAACGAAGGAAAATATTTCTGGTTTTGGAAGTGGTCAGCTGGAAGGGCAGAAGAGAAAGCAGATCAAGGCAAACAGCAAGACATAGTCTTAAATAGGAGTGCAGCTGTAGGCATTTGTCCCACTGACTTTTTCAGTGCCATACCAAACACCTGTTTAGGTGTTTTGCTGGTTCAGTGCCTCAGTGACCTTCTGTGAGCCAGGTGAGACCTGTGTGTAGGTTATGAATTGTGCAGGCAGTCTCTGAAGTGGACTGACATGGTGAGATGGAGGGATTATCTGTAGATTTATATTGTTAGTGTTAAATTCCCCACACCCCCCCTTCTCTGATTGTAACATTTTCTTCTTTCCAGCCCAGCAAATGCTCAGGTATGCATCTTGATTTCAGTCTCTCCCAGTTTCAGCACAGAGATGGTGTGATTTCACTGACTCTAAATGGAGCTTGTTCTGATTTACAGTTGTTTGCACAGGGCAAGAGTCAGGCCAGTAAAGGGCACTGTGGAGGTTTGCCTTGTAAAAACCTTATGGCAATGGATTTGACAGAAGGGGGAAGGGAAGAAGAAACATTTAAGACTATTTATTAATCAAGAATTCCAGCAGGGAGGCTTTTCTTGCCTTGATTCTGGCAAATGTACAGATGAGAGATACTGTGCAGAGACTGTTTCTGCACAAACAGAGAAAGCCCTTCAGATGTAAACATTTGAGCAGCTGGCATGGGAGATTAGTGCAGCAGCAGTGGGAGGGGGGTAATAGTGGATAGTGGTGCTGTCTAAATTTAACAAATGTTAAACAAGGTTCTTGTTCTAGTTTAAGGGTTACAGGTCAGAAAGACAATATCAACTAAAAATACTGGCAGTTGTACAGGTCAGGCAAAGTTATTAACTAGTATTTAATTAAAAGCAACTTGCCTATCCAAAGTTTTCACGCCTTCTTCATCCCTCACTCAAAAGAGGGGGGGGGGGGGGCAGGGAGAGGGAGCTGGGAAAATATATTCTGTGAAACTTCTTTGAGCTAGGAAAAAAACACCCACTTTATCCTCTGTCTATGGAAAGGTAATACTTTAGGACTTCTTAATGTTTTTGGTTTTGATTGTGAACTAACTATATTGTTCTACTTTTAATTTCCTGAAAATTACATCAAAGAAAGTATCACGCTAAGGGTGAAAGTCAAGGTCTTTTAGCTTTGTAGATATGTTCATATGCTGTTTAACATCATGTATTTTGGTTTTTTTAAACCCTTGCCAATTCGTTACACAGCTAGTTATGTATCAGTGTAGGGTATCTAATCATGCATTGGGTTCTTTGGGTTTTGGTTTTTCATCGTTTTGATGATGCTTTTAAAACAACTCCTTGCCTATTTGTTGGGATCCAGTTCATATGTGTTTTGTTGGAGGTCCCTTACTTTCTTCATTTCTTTAACAGAAGAGATTGAAGTATGGATATCTGGGACCAAATTTTATGTTTAAAAAATCAGAGTTGTGCTTTCTTGGCTGGCATTGTTATGATTTTCACTGAGCTTGAAAGTATACTGAAGAAAAGGATTTTCTGGAGAAATGACAGTGGCAGCATAGTTTAGAGTATTATTTTCTTTCAGCATCATACAGTTAGATTGACCATTGGAGACTCAATGCAGAACTCATTAGAGACAATGGGAAAATTTCCTGCTGGTTTTTACTGGCTTTGGAGCATGTCCTTTATGAGTTGCTAGTCATTATCTACCCCAGTCCATTTTAGCATCGTTCTTTCTTGTCCTATTTCAGGTTCTCAAAAGTCTTCTGACACTTTCACTGTAATCTCTTAAAATGTAAGACCTTCATTCCTTTTTGATGGGCAGTTGGCACAGATAAACCCCTTGAAGTTGCTTATTTTATAGAGTGTTTTCTCACTGGGGAAGGAGAAAACCCCAAAGAACATGTCAAGTCTTGTAGAAGATGAATTGCAAACAGTGGCAAAGGAAGGGAGTGGCTTTCACCAACCAATAATTTGTTTCAAAAGCAGGTTTTTCCTTGTTATCTGAAGCGGTGCATACCAACAAGCGAGCAGAATTCCCAGCACTGGTTGCCCTATTTAAGTTGTAATTGTGCCAGTTGAAGTCCAAGTGTCAGTATATGTTGTATCTATTTCACAGGTTTTTAACTTCTGTGTCAGTTAAATTTGGGACTGTGCTTGAAAAGTTTCTGCCAAAACTGAGCAGTGAGGAGTTCATTCCAGTGAATTGGAGTACACCAGTCTGTGGAAATAAATAGATTGGAGATATGTGATTTCTTAGTATTTCACGCTAAATTCACAAAGAAACAAGGCTATACACAGTAGGAAAATTAGTTTCTTGGGAATAATAAACATTCACAAATTAAGCTTTGGTTTCCTAAGGATATATCTTTTTTTTTTTTTTTTTTTTTTTTGACTTGGAGAAACCTCACAGGCTATAGTATACTCCACAGGAAGATAAAATTATGAATTTATATATATGTATATACAAAGTGGAAAAAGGCTGAAGTAGCCTGGTCTCCAGCACATCTGTACTTCCGGTCCCTTTGCAGTGTCCTATATTATCACTTGATGTTTATTTAGAGGATGGAATGGTCTAGACAAAGTTAGAGTTGAAAGAATAGCGAAAAAATGTTTACAATAGGAAAAGACTTAAAGGCCAAGGATATTAAAATAGCATTCAACCATTACTTCAAAGAAAATTCAAGGGGAGGGTGTACTTCTTTATTCTTAGCCTGTTCCTCTGAACGAAATTAATGAACTTACATGATTTTTGCCAGCATGATCAGGGCAGCATCCTTCAGGATGGAGAGGAAGCCTGCATTTGAATTTCATGGTCTTGGAAGATTCAGATCCTGAAATTAATTCACTGGACTTCTTCAAAGTATAAGCATATGTATTTTTCTATACAAATTGGTCACCTCCTTTAATGGACCAAGCTTAATTTCTGCAGGTATTCATCTGTAGGTGTTATGAAACAGAAAGTGGCTGTGTACCACACCTGACCTGGATGTGCTCTATCTATTGCCCAGCCGGAGAGTGTTGTCTTTAAACCTTCTCCTCACCCCTGTACTCTCACATGATGTCCTCCTGACTCCTTCTCTTTATTCCAGACCACTGTTGCTGATCTGGGACTAAATATTCAGCTGTTATAATTCAAAGTGGTTTGTTGGCATTAGTACCTGACCATCAAGCTGTAAGCATGATCTGAGTTTGTTCTTTTGAATTTGTCTTCTGCAGAAAGCTGTCATATCTCATTAAAGCATTGGTCTGCTCCAATGCTGTAGTTTGCAGCCAGAAGTCGTCATGAAACTCCTGAAACTCCTGAAAGATGCAGAGTTAGGGAGCTTGTTTAGTCCAGCCCTTAGGCTTCAGACTCAGTATATTGTACTCAGTGTGTAGTAGGTATGTGTGCATTGAGGCACAAACGTGTGTGCAGGTATGAGGAGGAGCTAACTGAAGTGGTGAGCTGTGTGTGCATACATCCCTGTGTTAGCATGTAGATCCACATATGTAAGCACAGAGGTTGTGTACATGCACACCTGCACATCCAGACATCTGAAAGAGCTAATTGAAACTGTAAAATTCCTGGCTGCAGACTTCTGATTCATGTTGCTAGAATCATCTTAGTGACTCTGTAATTAGGATTTGTTTTAAGATTTGCACTAATTTTAGAGTTCAAAAGCTTATTTGTTCTTCTAATTTAAGTTTTAAAGTCTTCAGAGGTTATATTGTTTTTCAGTAATATCTTTGGCAGTGTTTTATCATTACTAAGTGTAAAGTTTCCTTTTTGAAAATTTGCTTTGACAGTTGGATGATTGTATTTGTCTCTTTCTAGCGAACCACCTACAGTCACCACATACTTCAAAGGGAAAAGTTGTTGCAGGAGTGCATTCTAAGTTAATAAAGTATTTGTGTCAGAATTGGATTATAAGGACCGGAGCTGGAAGCCAGATCCTTGAGCTTGAATAGATCAGAGCAACACCTTTGCCTTCACAGAAGTTCTACAGATCTTGGTGAAAATTTGCCTTTGAATCTAAGTAGATTTTCTTCATTCATCAACAGCCATAATAAGTAGAGGTTTCAGAGCCCAACAGTCTTATGTGTCAGAATTTCAGCAGACACTGAAGTTTTTGAGGATTGATTATTCATGTTTCTTGCCTCCAGAAAAGTTGCATAAAGACAACACTTTCATTAAAATGTGGAGAAAACACTTTATAATTCAAGTGGAATAAAAATACTTTTAGTATAACCCAGAAATTATTTTTCCAAAACCAAACAAATACACACCCAAAAACTTCATGCCAGGAACTATTCCATTCATAATTCTGGTCGCCATAAAAATTGGCTATGCAGACATTAAAGCAGATATTTTTCAAATTGTATGTTTTATGTAAAGTTTCCATCTACTCCTCCAGTATAAATTGGCATACCTACAATGAAAATACATTGAAGATGATCAACTCTAGTGGTTTAATAGTTTCTATATGTTAAAAGAATTCACAGAGGAGAACTTCCTCTGCAATAGTTTTTAAAATATTTTGAATTTCAGGAGGACATATATTGCAGATGTAACAACTTCTGTCTTCCATGAACTAAAAACATTGGCTGATTGATTTAAAAGAATTAGTAATTCTAGAGAAAATCAATTCATATTGCCATGATGAATTCATTTTGCTCAAGACTCTTAATCCATTTTGTGGTTATTTATGATTGATGAATGCTAAAAACCAGTGGAAAAATGTTTGGGGGTTTTTTTGGGGGTTTTTTTTGTCAGTCTTTGACCTTTTGAACTCCCTGTTTCCTGAAGTCTGTTGCCAGACCATTAGTAAAGACAGATTTTGATTTTTGGCTTGGTTGTTCAACACTATTCGATTGAGCTAATCTATTTTCATGTAGTGCAAAAGTATAAGTGAAAGGAGAAACCAGCTTTTTCAGGCTTACAAAAATGTTGCTTTTTCCATCCTCAGCCTTCCAAGATTGCTCTCACTCTATCTGCTAATGCCCTTCCAAGACAAAGTGTAAATAGCCTCTTTTCTGATGCTCTTCCCTGTTTTCCTTCCGGCTTAATATTTTCCTATCTTCTTTCTATAGTAGGATTGAATTGAATTTTGGAGTCCATGTGAATTTTCCTCTGTAATTCTTTCTTCAGGTTCCTTTAAAATGTGTTTTTCTATTTGAGTATGTAATTGGCTTTTGGACCTTCCTTCATAGGTTTGAAAATGTTTCTTTTGTTTTTTTCTTCCATTCGGCCTCGTTTCCATATCTTACTATTCATTAAATCCCTACCAAAGCAATATTTATCTCACATTCACAAATGTGTGTGTGTGTGTATGTGTATATATACAGATACATGTACATATACATATACATATATATATATATACAGATACATGTACATATACATATATATATTCCCTTCTCTTTCAAGGCTAAATCTTTCCTGGTTTGAGTTCTGTTCATTTGACTTTTTCCCCTACTGCCTTCATGACAAATGAACATGAACATCAGCATCTTTCTGGGCCAGCATGTGGACAGTCATGGAGTTTTTTTGCAAAATATGATTTCTGTCCTGCACAGCCTCCTTAGTTCATTGTTCCTAGCCTCCTTAAGTTCATTATTCCTTCCCCAGGATATAAGGCAGTACTCTTATCATCACACTCACTGAATTCTTAAGCTTTTTGCTATGCTCTTCTTCTTTTCCAGACTTTCATCTCTGAATTTCTTCAAGGACTTACTTTCTGGTCAAATCTCATGAAATGTTCACTTAATTTTTTGCCCCAATTACTGTTTTTGTTCCCATCCTCACTTCATGTGTTCTTTCCTACTTCTTTCACGTCTGCTTTTATTCTACTTGGACAAATACCCAGAAAGAGACTTGTAATGTTTTCCACATTTTTTCTTATTTCCTTTTATGATTCACCAATTCTTTTATAATTCCCTGCACATCTCTCATTACAAGTACATAGCTATCAAAAAAAAAAAAAAAAAAAGTTATGTGAGTAGCTGAATTTGCTGACTCTCAATCTTTGGATATTCCTTTCTGTGAATCTTTCATAATTATTATTTCTTCCCACAGTGGTTTTACATACTGGTATTTTTGACTTATTTTCAAAATACGATGCTTTTTTTATAGGCTGACATATTGTGACAGTGCATTGTGACAATAGGTGTTGGACTTGTGGAAGATAAGTTTTTAACAGTCTAGCCAGAAAGATGTAAATCAGCCCTGAGAGGGTGCATTTTAGATGTAAATTGATTCTGGTATTTCCCAAAATTATATTAAAAGAAAGAAGGAAAAGAAAAAGAGAGAACATTCTATCAAATGAGACACAAAGTTGTCCACATGCTTCTAAAGTTAGGATGAATTATTTTACACTTGTATGGAACGCAAACAAACCTTACCCTAAGCATCTGGTGGCATCCCAGACTTCTACCTCAGTTCAGCCTAATTTTGGAATTCACTTCAGGTTGTGCCTGCAGCCTGCACTCCCTACCTCCCACCTGAGTGATGGGTAGCAATGTTTCCTTTAAACTGCCAAGGAGCATAGGAAATTTGATCCCAAATATTTTCCATACTATGTTAATGATTTTTTTTTTTCTCACTAGGGTTTACATACACAAAACAAAAGCATTTGCATTTTATGGGTTTTTAAAATATGTCTCACATCCAGAAAGTTAAAAAAGAAACCACATGCTTTGTGGGCTGTCACTCAGCCTGATGGTCTCTGCTGCAGAGCACCGTAAGGGCAGAGAGGAGGTTGGCATGATTTCGAAGCTTGTGCATATTATGTCCATGTTTTCTCTTTAACATGTATGACACTCTAAAGTGACATTTTAAGGAACTGGACACACATGTCTCTTTTTCTAAAACACATGCTGGTTTTAGGAAATTTTACAAATATATCTGTAATGGATGCATGCTGAAGCTTGTGACTGTTTCATGGATGTCATTGGATTTATACCTATGTTAAAGTATCTCACAATTATTCAGTGTCTCATCAATTTTAGCTGCATTTTTTTAAATTGAGAATCTGGAGAATAATGTAATATTAACTGTAAAATATGTCGGTTTGTGTGATGTTGAGCTGAGGTTTGCTGTTTTGAACATACTATTCCTTGCTTTGCTGATCACATTTGTTCAGAAAAAAATTGTTTAGCAGACTAAGTTTCTTTCATTTTTGGCTAAATATCTTCAGATTTCAGCAAGATAATTTTTTACTCCTTCACAGAACACACAGTGACAGAAATTAAATCAATTATGCATTACGAAGATTTGTAGCGTGTTTTCCCTACATCCAGTTGAGAGTGACTTGTCAATGCTAGCAGCTCTGAATTAAAGAAATTATGCTTCTCTTCTTTTTAACAAGTTCCTTAGCTGTGATTCACAAGGTCCACAGGGTAGGAGCTTCCTGGTTACAGCAATGGGTTCAGTGTCCAGACTGATGGGAGAGGACACAAAGGATTTATATGTGTGTGCCTTCCAAACACCCATTTATACAGTTGGGTCTTCTCATTACTACCAGGAAGCATTCTGCTCCCACCTTCTCAGTTGTTGAGACATGGCTACCCTTGTCTGTCAAGAAAGATTATTTTTTGCTAATTCTGTTGAGATGCTACTTTTTTTAAAAAAATATTAATTTGTTTGAAACACGCTGTCACTTACAGAAGACGTGATGCAAAGACAAAAATGTAAATCAAGTGAAGCTTGCCTTCCCTTTTTGCATCTATTGCTGCAATGGACAAAAATAGTGTCCATTTCTCTTAATACTGATTGACTTCTTCAGACTGACATAAATGAATTTGGGTAGCAATAATAGACAAAGGTTTTATAAAGCATGACAGGTATTCTGACTTGAGAAAATCTGAAAAGTAAAACAGGAAACAGGAGAATTTATTTAGAGGAAATACAATGAATTTTAAATCACAAGAACTGATTTAAAAGCTTCAATTTTCAAAGCATTGAGGAATTCCCAAAGCATTGGTATGTCATAAAATCTTGAAAAAATGTAACTGACTTGACAGTCTCTGAGTTTCTTGATTAATACACATAGTTGGAATCCTAGACTTGTATTCCTCTGCTTTATATGTGCCATAGTACTTCCTTTAGTTTTGGAGAACTCAAATTAAATTTGTGATCTCAGACCAGCAGAATACTGAGGGAGGTGGTAGTAGTGGCTGATACTGCATCTGTTTCTTTATATTTGCAAGAGTTTACAGACATGTTTATGTTTAGGTGGAATTCATGTATTCCAAATCCATATTTTCTAACCTCCTAATGATTTTAGTAAAATGTTTTTATTCCTAAACTTCAAAACATAATGTTTGACAGTTCATCAAAAAAAAAGTAAGCAGCTTACGTGGGTTCTGACTTGTGGATTTTGCCATATTCATGCAGTATTCATGTGATTTTCAAATGGAAAATGAGTTTTGAATATTGCTTCACTTCTTTTATATGTATGAGGCACAAGAAGTATAACAAAAACTAAAGAATGTTCTTGGAAGCCACTCTGGTTGTGCACCTTGTTGTCCTCAGTGTAGTGTAAGGGGCTGGAGTTAATACCCATACTTGTTCCCTACTGAGAAATTCACTGTGAGTCTAAGCCCCTTGGTGTGTTTTGGAAAATCTTTTTCCTGGAGGCTTCCATTTTTCTAGTTCCTTTTCTTGGGTGGTTGTTCTTTCAGCTTTTCTACTGGAAAAAGAATTGGACATCACAGGAGTTGCAAAGTGAACATAAATCAATTGAAGCTGGAAACCAAGGCTGGACTTTTAGCTGTTAAGACACTTTCTATCCCACGAGCTTACTCTAAGTGAAGATGAGAAGTAATCAGATAAGCTTCTATGAAGGGAAGTCAGGGTTAAGGTACAAGGAAAGAAAATACTTACAAAAACAGTGTAATTGCAGATGGTGTGGACCTGTGTCATAGGAAAATTTTAGTAACCTCCGTAGTGACACATTGGCCTATTGGTCACTTTAGCACTAGAAGATAAAATGGATGATTCTGTGTGGGAGGTGACTGCCTTGCACCTGGCACTGCTAGGATTTCTGATTGAAAAACTCTGTACTAAAACAAGAGGAATGAGGTCAGCCACGTTGAGGGAGAACTGGCAGGGGCACAGGAGACAGAATGTTCTCAGACATCTCTGGTTCTGGCTGTGTAAGTTCTGGTGTCTACCAAATGGGCCCTGACCACAAGATCTGGAACTGCTATCTAGATGTTCTGATAGACTCATACAAGTGTAAGGTAGCACTAGTTGTACAGACTTCAAAGTATAACTCAAAACTCTAACAGTAAGAACTTGAGAGCCTACTTGCCAGGCATATAAAATCAACACAGTACAGCCTGTGTAAATAACTAATGTAGGAATGAAATAGTTACTTCTCTTATATTATTGTGATGTGTGACCAGATATTTTCCTACCAACAGCAAAATGTAGTGAGATAATAAAGCAGCATAAAGTAAATTGCATTAAATTGCTTTTTTTAATTTTTTCAATTGAGAACAGGAAAAGGTTAACTTTTTTTTCCTTCTGACTGCAAACTGTGAGCACAAGTGCTTCAAGGAGTACAAAAAAATAAACTGTATTCAGTATGGCTGGTTAGAAAGGAAAATCTGAGTAGTCACATCTTTTTTGTTATGTTTTGTTGGGCTTTTTAACTGTGTCTCCCAGCAATCTCATGACTGCAGTATAATGCTTTAGTTTTGAAGCAGGAGCTTGGATTAATTCAGTTTCTGTGTTGTCAATTTTAGTGCAAATTTAGTGTAAGTAATATCACTGTCATGTCAGGGAAAGCAGCCTCTAAGTTTGCTTTGTGCAGTAGGTCTGACATAACCTTGTCTGGAGTTTTATATAGCCAGTTGTAATCAGTTGTGGTATCATTCAGCGAATCAATACAAGTTTACATTAATGGAGTTTAAATGTCTAACAGGCATAAATATTCTTGCTGTCACTGAATAGATGGATTCGTTGCCCATTGTAAATCTTACCTTTCATATTTACCCATAGTACACTTGCAAAAAAAATTATATTCTTTATGATACTTTTTTTTTGTCTCCATTTTGAAAAAATAAAGCCCTTAGTTTTTTATTAATACATCTGGTACTTTGAGTGCTTAAAAACAGCTGAATTGATTACTTCTGATTTTAAAACTTCTGAGAAGGAAGTTGCATAACAAGACTGGGAGCTCAAATATGTGAGTTTTGGCAAAGAGCTGCGGAAGAAAGGCTTGTCTGTAGCAACCTCGCAAGAAAAGAACTTGACATTTTGAAAAATTTTTATTGACCGGTGTGAACAGGGAACGGGAAGTCAAATCACTCTCACAGGCAATCTGCAGCCTCTTCCTTGCTGACCTTTAAATGCCACTTAGTGTCATCAGAAAGTCAAGGAAATGCTAATAACAGGGCTTTGGGTAAAAAAGTTATATATAAGGGACATCCTTAAAACAATCATGATCTGATTTCTATTTTTATACACATCTGGTTTTTAAAAATATATCTCACAGCAGTACAATTATATATTTAATAATTACTCTTACCTTTATTTATATATGACTTTAAAGTTTTCAAGGCATCCATAAGATACCAGAACTTCTGTTTGTTCTTGAAAAGGAGATAGTTTGAAAAAGGTATTTTACAACTGCATTCTAGTTTGATGACCTTGGAACAGAGACTGGCCTCAGCTTTAGGCTCTTAATTTATCTTGTGTTGAGTTCAGCAGGCTATGGCGCTTTAGAAGTCTTGTAGAAAGCTGACTGCTTGGTGTCTTCTGAAAATGAGGGTGGTATGCATACCTCACCAGGTTACTCTTAGCCTTCATGCTTCTGTATTTTTAGCAGTCCCTGTTTGCCCTTCAAAAATGTATTTGATAGCTAAATTTCAATTAGAAGAACTAGTAGGAAAATAATCTTAAAATTAAATTGCTGAACCCCAAAGAAAACACCTGGTATATTAGGAAAAAATAAAAACCCAGGAAGTTCCTTGGATTTCAGAAGTTTAATGAGAGGTAAAAAAACTAGCTGGCAAGTTTAACATGAAATGATGATGAGGCATGATGGCCCTGTAGGTTGGTACAGCAGTTGTTTCTTGCCTCCTTTCAATATCCACTAGAACTGAAATGGACTCAAATCCATGGTTGTGCTTCAGTACATATTCCAAACCTATGCTCAGCTAGTGTCTAACCTGACTGCTGACCTGTGCTGGTCTATCTCATTTTGTATTGGGTTTGCTTTCATTCAGGAGGGAAAAAACAATCCCAAAACAAGCTGTTTCTTTTTCTTGCTAGTTTGCATTAATTATTTGCTGTTTGAACTGTTAGCAGAGTGCTTGAACACTTGTGGATTGACAAAGACTGTGATTTTGCAGTTAGAGAAACATTTTTGAAAGCTCTTTACATAATTAGCTTCAATTAATTTTATTTTATGAATTGATTTTTTTTCTTTTTTCCTTTTTATTTTTTTTTCCTTATGAAACACATGGATTCCATGAACTGATTTGGCTTCTCAGCAGAGTATTCATGCTAACCTGCTTGTCAAATGAAATGGAGGATAAGGGCCGACTTTTTTAGCCAGCAACATTGGCTTCGATTCCTGAGCTTGGCTTTCCTCACTTACACTGCTGTAATTTTAGTAATTCAATTGGTCCTTTGATAACAAAATTAGAAAAACAAGAAATGAGAGATGGTTGGAGTATTTGGCATGTAAATATCATGTCCCTGCAATTTTGCTTGATTAATGTTGTATGTTCTTAATAGTTGCCTTGCTAAACTGCCTAAAAAACAAACCTCCAAAATCCCATGATTTGGAAAGAAACTGCATTGCATCTAACCCAGCATAAAATATAAAACCTGGGTTAGGTGTTGTCTCTCTGTATTAGTTTTACAACAAAAGACAAGTCATGCCATAATCACTTGTGTCAGTGTTTTGTGTCCAGAGTTGGTTTTTTTTTCACTTAAATCTGATGAAAATGACTGCACACATGGGAGAATTTGAAGGTCTGCCTCCAGTCAGGCAAAGCTCTGCTTGCTGCATGAGAGGGCATTCAGAACTAGTTCAAAACTGTCCTCATTCCATTCCCCTGGAAACTGTGGCGAGTTTTTGTTTTAGGGCAAGTGTATTTACATGAGCATTCTTGAAATGCTCAGTAAGGGAATAATGGGCTTGTTATAAGGGTTGGACTTGGAAAAGAAAACATACATGAATTTGCAAGGTTGGGGTTTTTTTCTATCATTCAAGACTTTTTAATAAAAACTACTTATACTGTTATAGAAGTATTGCTTTTTTCTCCCCTGTATCTTCTGTTAGGAAATCCAAGCTTGAAAACAGAACAAACCAGCTTTAAACTCTTCAGTTGTTCACCACTATCTTCCTTCCAATGACCTGTGGCTTGGAAAAGGATCCTGATAGCTCTTCAGCCACAAGATCTTGAGATAAAATTGAATATTCATTTTAAACTGGTTATGGCCTATCATCTTACCAGTACTCTGTATTTGTAGTGCTAGGAGGGAGGTCTTAGAGTTTTTTTATTATTTTCATAAATCTTTGTCTAAAATTTCTCCACCCTTTTATCTAGAAGGCTAAAGAATTAAGAGTCAAAGCATACCTGAAAAATCCACTTTGAAATTTTTTTCAGTTGTTTTGTAAATGTGTGAAAAGAGGAAACTACTTTGTACTTCTCTCTGTGAACCCATCATTTCTGTAGGAGTAAACAAAGCTTATTTGATAGGATCTTGTAGAGTATGCACTGATAATTACTTAAAACTTTTAGCTTACAGATGAGATCATTATTTTTTTCACTGCCCAAGATACAGGGCCAAGATGAGACTACTTCTCTATAAGATTATGCCTAATCTTTTAAACAACACCTCTACTTCAAGCTTTTTTCTTCATTTCCTGGAAGGGTAATGATGCTATTGATGCCATTCAATTCAGAGAAATTGGTGATGAAAAAGATGCAGCAAACACTGCTTTCAGTCAGAAAAGACTGGTATCGTACTCCATTTGTGCTAAATACATTTTTCCAAGATGAAGTGTGCTGTGCAGCGTGCAACATAAAAGTTAACAAAAGCATCTACGTCAGTAACTGGTATCATGTGCACAATAAATGCAGGACAAGGCACAAATCTGTTTGCATCTCAGCTGCTTTCACAGGAATCTACAGAACATGGCACTTTACCAGGCAGTAAAGGAGTCTGTATTATATATATATTTTGCACTGCTCTATTTTTCAGCTCTTTATGCTTTATCAGTGCTTCCTCAATGGTCCTAAAACTAAATTAATTGTGTTTATAAGCTTGCTCCCTGTGTTTTTAACTTTTACCTAAGCTTGCATTTTGCACTTGTGAAAAGAAATTCTCTCTTTTTTTGTTGTTTTTTTTGAAAGTAATGGCATTTGGGGTGGCCTCTAAGTTTCCTGCCAGTATGTATTCTGTGGTTTTGGACAAAATTCCTCCAGAGAGCTTTATGTCCTCGATGGGAGAGTTTTGCAATTGTGGTAGCATGTTCTGTTGTGATAAGAACAGCATTATCAACCATGCTCATCAGCCTACGTTTCCAGAAGAGCTATTCAGCTCCAGGTCATGGTGAAGTGGTATCGGTGGTGATTCCACAGAAGATATTTCTGGGAAGAAGTTACAGTCAAATAACTTAATTAAGAAGTAAAATTTTCAATTTAATATGGAAGGTTCTCTTAATTAAAAAAAGGAGAAGGTGACTCAGATTTTGAGGGAAAAATTTCTGCAAGATTTTTATTACCAGAGTAAAAAAGAAATATTGAATTTAGGAGTAAGAACTAGTTAAAATGTTCATTTTCAAGCAATCCTAGTTCTAGTCTTTCATATTTGTAGATTTGCTATGTGACCGCATGTTTTTGGTTTTTTATTGGTATAAAAATGTATTAAGATTCTGAAATCTGTTAAACTTTTTTCATTGATTTTATTAATGGAATGGAATTAGTTTTCAATGGGAACGAAACTAAAATTTAACAGTAAGGAATTACTGAAATAGTTTTCTGTTTCTCCTTTAATCTGGGCCTGTTAGAATCCAGAGTGGTGCCTGTCAATAGGACCTCTTTTCACCAAGTTATATGGTTGTTTTCAGTAAGTTGTAAGTGATTATGCTTGATGGTGCATGTAAATTGGGAATAGTTTCATGGTAGCAGAATTTCTCTTATGTAAATCTGCAGAGAAGACTCAGGTAAATCAGGCAGATTGATAACAAAATAGACAAGCCTGAGACACTGACAGTATTTTATTAATACAGTTGTTCTCATTTAAGAGTAAATCTTGCTTCCAGAAATGTGTAACACTTGTAATTTAAATGCAACCGCAAATGCATTTGGATAACTGTAATTATGTGTCTTGATGTGAACTTTATATTTTAAATAGCAAGCAGCAGCAGTGTTCCCATCAGTACTACTGTTAAACCACAGTAGGTGCTTATCGTGCCTTCTGTCTTATTAATACTGCCCGTAAGCTTTGTTCCAGTTGACCTTTGGAAGTTTCCAGAAGTTAGAGTTTGCAATTCAGCAGGTTTGGCAGAGGAACATACATGATTATTCATATCATTGTTTAAACGGTAACCAGATGTGTCTTGTTTTTCTTCTTTTTTTCCCATTGTTTTTAAAGAGTGATGTTAATCCAAGATGTTAATCCGTTTACAGGGTTTTTCCACAGCACCAAATTCTCCTTCGGTGAATTCTCGTTCCAGTAGCCTGGGTTCATCACTGTCCCTTGGCAACATCTCTGGAATGACAGCAAACCCAGAAGTGAAAAAGCGCAGAGCACCTCCTCCACCAGTTGCAACACCGGTATTGCCGAACGCGGAGGTGCGGGCACAGGAGAGGACCGCAGCGCAGGTAACAGTGGCACCACTGAACGGGCCCCTTTGGCTGGTGTGCTGCCTACCATCCATTCATTCAGCAGTCCTAAAGTCATTCACAGGTATTTTGGTTAGCCATTGGCTACAGCTGACCAAAACTCAGTCTTACAAGATGAAATTACCAAAGGTCTTAGTTTTTTGTACACATTTACACATTACCCTGTTGAGACTGCCCCAAGCTTTCTGCCCTGTCAAGAATCATTCTAAATCAGAAAAGTGTTGTGGAACAATATGCTAAGAGAAGGAGAGTAAAGAAAAAGTATGTCAGAAAAGTTGGAAATTGTATAAGGTATCCTTACTGACTAAGGCAGTCCTGGAAAACAGGGGAAAGTTCTAAGGGGAGACAAAAACCTTCAGTGTACCTTCAGTGTTTTGTCCAGATACTTGTCAGGCCTGTATCCCTGTTTCCAGTGCTGCCATGGGATACTGGAATATCTGCTCTGTTTTCTGAGTTGTGCCATGTGATCTTTTAAAGCAGTGCTCTGGTTTTGCTTTTATAAAAGGTCACTGTTCTGCAGTACATTATTGAGAATTAAACAGAAATGGGGGGAAGCCTTTCTGAGGACCTAAGCCTTTAAAAAGAATAGAGCTAAGGGAAGAGGAAATTGCTCTTGCTTTTATAACAAGCAGGTGAAACTCAGGTGTGTGTTACCAAACCTGCACAAGCACATGAAGTCTTCTGGTTCCACCAGCAACTAATAGTATTATGGTCTAACTGCAAACTGTAGAAATCAGCATGTAAAGTTATATATGGATGCTGAAGAAGAGTGCAAGGAACCAATTATCACCAAAGCTTGTGTAATGTGGACTGACTCTTACCTGCTTAGGGCTTGTCACCTCTACAGCAGACTGATCTTTGGAAAGCAAACTATCCTAGTGCAAAATGGAGTCAGAAAGGGATCCTTGAGTTCACTACAGAGGAAGAGGAGGAGGAGGAGCCTGGTGCTGAGTCTCACTCCCTGTCACTCTCTTATTTGTCTGCATTAAGACATATGTTAAACACCTTCTCAAGTGAAGAATTCCGTAAGAAAAGTTGATTCGCACACTTGCTAAAAGGATTGCAGATTTTTATTTTCCCATTCTTAGGTTATCTAAGTGTGATTGCTGGAACACAGTAGTGTTTCGTCTTTCAAAATTGGAATAGATGCCTTTGAAATAGCACTCCTTTATAGACATAGCTGAAGAGAAATAACAGCATTTTTCTAGCAACAATTGTGCACTTTTTTCCTTAAAATTTCCTTTTGAAATTCCTGTGTAAATATTTTTATGAGGTTTCTTGTGTCCCCCGAAGCTAATGTGTTTAAGGTAAATAGATCTTTTCATACAAAAATACTATGGCATTATAACTCCTAAGTTTATACAGGTATGGTAATCACAGACTACATTATTCAGCCATTCTCTTTGGTTGATCTCCCTGTAGTATGGCATTGAGATTCTAAGTTGTGATGTACAATAACACTGCAAATCTAAACTCTCCTTAAACATACTAACATTTCTATTTTCCGCATTCTTGCAAATAGGTTAAATGCTGGTTTTCTGAAGCCATTGGTAGAAAAGTTTGTATTTTATTTTTTGCAAGTAGTGTACAGTATCAACTTTGAATTCTCTTAGTCTAAAGGAAAAGTTATGTTGAAGAAGGGAAGCAGATGATTTTCCATAACAAAGTTCATTTTGGGCAAAAGAAATGTCCTGTGTAGCTGCCGAAGTGAGTGAAGATGACAGTAGAGGTGCTAGAGTATATTTGGCTGCATTTGTTGAGTAAAGAACTTTCTGGAAATGATGGCATAGGTCAAAATGTTAGAAAGTTATGGTGTGTTTCTGAAGCTCCCAGGCTGAATGTTGCTCAAAGGCTGCCATGTGCTTTTAACAGGAATGGTGTAGAATTGAAATAAAGCAAAAGCTCCATGAGGCAATCAAAAACTGAGGGAAGAAATTAATTATTCAGTATTAAGGGGCAAAGTAGCAACAGAGATATTGTTTATAAGAAAACCCAAATAGTTCAATTTTATCTACGTGCAGACAAGCCAGTTTGCTGTGAAAATAGAGTAAAATATCTGAGGGTGTAAGTTTATTTCTTTAGTTTATGGGAAAGAATTAGCACTGATCTTTTTTTTCAAGGAAGGACGTCAATTCCTTATTAATGGACTTCCTTCCATAAAAAGATAAGATGTTTGTTTAGAAAGCTTTATTTATGTGCAACTGTTACTAACAGGAAGATCCTGCAAAAGGGGAACATGTTTATTTCCAGTGAAGCTAGCACACTAATAGAAAATGAAAAGGTGGTATTCTGAACTTCCAGGAGCTTTTCTTCTTTTCTAGCTGTCTAGTTCCATAAAATAGTGTAGGAAATAAAGTCCTGTAACTGTTATGATCACCTGTAACTTTCCAGCCAGTCAGCCTGTTATTTTTAACCCATTGTTATGTTCCAGGCATAGATGATTCTTTAGAGTGGTATATATCTCATCTCCCTGTCTAGTGGTCCCAAGCAGAAATTTCCGTGTATATGAAGACTGGGGTGTTTTAGTTTTTGCTGTACATTTAGATTTTTTCCACTCACTTTTTTGCATGGGTGACTTACTGCAACATAATTTTACAATCTTACAGCTTTTGTTCCTGTAGGACTTAGGATAATTTATCTCTTTGAGGATAAGGCCCCTGCAGTAATTTTATTTACTTTTTTAGTGCAACAACATGTTTTCCATGCCTATTTAAAGGTAGTGTTCCCTCTGTAACTGTTTTAAATGTACCCTAGAAAATTTTCATGTCAGTTCAGAGTGTGCTGAACATGCATTAAGTAGTTTGCAAAGGAATGCAGAGTGAAAGAAAGGAGTCTACAGATTTAATTCCTGGAGACTTCACCCCTGTTTTTCTTAAACATCTTCCATATGATGCTATTTACAATAATGAGAAGTCACTTGCAAAAACAGTCTTCAAAAGGCTAGGGTATATAACAATTCCAGGACAAAATCCAGGATATTTGATGCTTACAAAGCAAAGAGGTCCTCTCCATTCTTAAGTTGCAACACAGAGCCCCCACAATCCAAAGAGTAGAGCAGAACAATGTAGGGTTGAGTTAAAACTGAACATGCTGTGCAGTCTCTGTTGTCTGCCACAGCACTACAGAAGATGTGCTAACAGAATTTCTGCCCCCCCCCAACCCCCAAAAAGCATACACCGTATTCACAAAATATAAGACAAGACCTGTATGAGTATGACATTGCAGACAGTGCAGAGAGAAAAGCCACACGAGAAATCTGACAGAATTGCAGGCATCTTTAGAGGCTTATGCAGTGCTCTCTCCCTGAAAGAAATGTGTAAAAGAAGTGTGTTTTTCTTGGAAAAAAAAAATACCCTTTTGGAAGAACTTGAAAGAATTGTGAGATTGAGTTATTTGAGTCTGTAGGAAGTCAAGAGTATTGTGCACTGGCACAATAGTTTTTGGGAATAATTACTTTTTTTGATTTTTAACATGTGTGGGAAAATACAGATACTGGAGTGAGGGGTGTGATAAAATTGGCCTTGGGCTTTTCTTCAAGAGCTTTGTCTATAAAATGCAATGGTTTATTCAGAAGAAGTCCATGGGGTTTTTGGAGACAGCATAGAGTTAGATGAGGACTCTTCAGTGCCTTCATGAGTATAAAAGCTCTGGTATCAACTTCAAATGTCAGAAATGCAACTTGTGGACTGTGATAAAGGAACTGTGTGTTATTTCAGCTGCTACTGTTTTCGGAACAGACATACTATAAACGTAACAGGAGGCATCAGGGATTTTTTTTTATTAGCCAGTCAAATTCCTGTATTGATAGAACAATGGTATGATATACCAGATGCAACATTCTACCGTTTGTGTCACACACTTTCAGTTGCTATATGGCAAGGCAGTGGGCTTAAATAAAAAATATATTGATGTTTTTACTGCAGGTGAGGAACTGGACTCACACTTTTAGAAGGTTGTGTTATAAACCAACGCAACTTTTAGGTTTATTTACGTGTTTCTGTACTCTCCTGTGTGTTGCTATAGACAAACTAATGTATATAGCATACTGTGGGGTTTTGCTCTGCTTCTTACACTCCTTTTCTCCATCTAGATCTCAAAGTTGAGTTGCTGAGGATGGTTGTTGACTCTGTATTATTGGTTAAGACCATATTTTAGAGCAGAGTACTTGAACCCAGTGTTTGATCAAGGCTGATATTTTCTCACCAATTACAACTTATTCATTGAAGAGTCTTACTCACCTGAACAAAAAGGCAAGAGAGCCAAAAGAGAGACACGGGCTTACTCTCATAATTTCTGGCAGTTTTCTCTCTCGTTGTCCGTAGTTAAAATAAACCAATTCTGTGCCTAAATGAGAAGTTTTGCTTTAAGAGAATCATAATAATTTGAACAAATGTAAATGAGATTTTCATATCTTTCCTGGAGAAAATAGGATACGCTAAAATTTTTCCAAATGTCTTGCTTATGTAGAAAATATTTTCAGTAACTGCTATGTTTTTGCCATCTTAGCTGATGACCTCTTATTCTGATCACCACACAGGGTGGTCCTTTTTCTCCTTCTCCTTCTCCTTCTCCTTCTCCTTCTCCTTCTCCTTCTCCTTCTCCTTCTCCTTCTCCTTCTCCTTC
>VZUI01095046.1:0-58369 GCA_013401135.1 Cettia cetti
GCTATGTTTTGGGGAGTTTGCTTTTTTTTTTTTTTTTTTTTTTTAATAGTAACTCTTCCTCCAAAGAGGAAAGCTGAAAATGCAGTTTAGAGGAGCAAATAAGAGTAAGTAGCAATTCCAGTCGTTGTGCAATAAAAAGAAGAGCTAATGCAGGTGCTAGGAACCTTGGCTGGTGACTGAGTGTGTGGTTCAGGAAGTCGGGTGTAAATAGGAGCCTGTGCTCTGCTGCTGGGAGTTTGCTGATTTTTGCATCAATCCACCTAGTCAACACCTAGCTGATGCTATTAAGATGATTTTGAGAGCTTTACTGGTGCATCAATGAGCATTTTAAATAATTTTTTTTCAGAATGTCACAGTTCTGTGTTCAAGTAGGATAAAAACTGACAGTTTTGATCTTAAACTTAACTGTTCACTTTTTTAATGCATGAAACCATGTCCTACCTCTACTGTGGCATCACAGACTCTGAGAAAAAAAAAGATCATCAGAAAAATCTTTGCTGCATTGAAGTTATCATTGATAGAGATGAAATCAAGGTCAAGATACCACAATGTGTAGGAGGAAGCTGGGTGAGAATTAGCAACTTCATCTAGGGCTTTGTGTCTCAGCTCGCTTCCAAGGTGTCTTTCTTCCACTGTCTCTTAGTGACTGTGAAAGAGCCATGAGAAATTGTATCATATATATAATTTTCCCCATTATGTGAGATCTCAGGATCTGTTTGAAGATAAGTTCAAATAGATTCCAGCTTATTCAGAAAAGAGGCCATTTAAGAATTCTTGACTTTTTCAAGTGGTTCACTTCATTTCACATTGCTCTGGAAGGAGGTGAGAGATTTCCTCCTGGTTGAGGCACCTCACAGGCTGTGTAAGACATTGGTTTGTGAAGAGGTTCAGGCACAGCTGAGCAGGGATGATTCTTTATGAAGAAGTTGATATTAATTTGAAGGCAGTAGCAAGTTTCCCTTTCTTTATTCTCTTCTCCCTCTACTTTCTGGCACGTTCTCTAATAGCCTTAGCTATCAAAATGTCATCAGTATATGTCAGACACGAATTCCACTGTCTCTGGGAGGCTGGGTTTGGATGTTGGTGTGAAGGTAATTTGTGTGTTACATCCTCATCTTGTTCTCTCTGAAGACCTCTCTGTTGTCAGGCAATCTGTCCTGGGTCAAGTGTGAGAAATGTGGACTCTCATTTTCTTGTGCAGACCTCCACTGTTCAGAAAGTCAGAATCTGAGACTCAAACTCCTGCAAAATCTGGGGCTGCTCCTGGTTTTGCTGTTTACCACTCTGCCATGAATTCCTTAGGGCACGTGCTGCTTCTCAGAGAGTGTATGGTTTAATGAACTTGATACAACAATCTCAACTTTAGAAGAGGGGTGTCACATTTCCTTCTCTCCTACTTGCCTGTACAGTCTCCTGTGGCTATTCAGAGCTTCTCTTCAACCTGTTTTGGCTGTGATTTTGGCTGTCCTCCTTCCCTGCCTTTTCCCATAGCACATTTCTTTAAATAAAGCACTTGACTTTTCATCAGAAGGAGGTGCTGCTTCCCAGCCAGGTGCCATACCTGGCAAATTCCTGTGTCAAAGTAGAGTTTTCTTCATGGCTTTGATGCTGAGGGGTGGTGCAGGTGGCCTGAGGTTGCTGTGCTGTAGCTCTCAGGCAGGAACAGGAGGAGCTGCCCAGGGTTCCTCTGAGCTGGCTGAGCTGGTGTGTGCTGCAGCTGGAGCAGAAGAGCCTTGCTCTGGAGAGCCAACCCCCAGCTCCAGCACCCAAAACATGGCAGCTCATACAGGATGAACTGGGCTGTGGTTTGATTCAGTAACATCTCACATTTCACTCTGAAGGAGAACCCTATGAATAAAGGCTGACTGTGCTTTGTAACCTCGTAGGATCAGTATTGCACCATTTTGATAGCAAGAAGTTGATTTTTTCATGAGTTCACTGGTCACAGCTCTCTGGGTCAGGGGCTTGGCATGGCTGGGTGTGCCAAAGGTGCCCCCTTAGCACAGGGGGAGATGCAAGCCAGAAATTGGGCTGGCATTTCTTGTGACACTGGAGCACAGGAGGGTCAGGAGGGGATCTCACTGCAAGTACTTTCAAGAGGGACTTGACTCCACCAAGCCCCTGGTCCCAACACCAGGGGAGCATTTAATGTGTGTACTTGGGAGAAAGGGCAAGAGTAGCCAGTGTCCATTCAATTGTTTGGATTGTTAGGCAGGTACTTACCTTTTCTGCAGCCCTTTGAAAGGCTGATACTGCTCTTTTCTTTTTCTTTTTCTTTTTTTTTTTTTTTTTTGGTTTATTTATTGCATAACTCAAATAGAAAGAAATTCCTAAGGCAAGAATGCTAAAGAGGAAGGAAAGAATAAGTGATGGCAGTTAAATTTTCATGTATTTATGCCTTATTATGGCCTGACAGTCAAAAATAATATTCTTTTCCTTTTATCCTGATCTTCTCTTTTGACTGTGTATTAAAAAACCACCAGCAGTAACAAAGTGTAAAAGATTGAATTAAATCCTAGTTAAAATGACTTCACCTTAAATAGTGGAATATCTTAGATCTCTTTCTCTTCCTTTTTTCTTTCCCTCTGTCTAGTCTACAGAGACTTGGCAGTCTCAGATACCCTTGGGTGTTCAAAGGTAGATCAGTCTGTGGCAGGGCTGCCTTTGATGTTTTCACCTACAAAAATGTCACATCACAACTTGCTCTGTTATTTCACATTGAATGTGAAAGATTCACTAAAAGGTTAATTTTAAGTCTTGTTGAATTTTATACCATTAAAGTCAGTGCCTTTTCAAGGATGCACCTAGAATGGTTTCAGAAGGATGAGAGAAGGGGCTGGTTTAGAGTTCCTGCTGCAGCTACAAGCACTCCATAACCGTGTGCTTTGGGTGCTTTGGCAGCATAACCCCTCCTGCAGGGAGCCTGTGCCCTCCACTCCCTGGGGAGAAAGGAGAACAGGGATTGCTGGGGATACTTTAAATAGCACTACACCTACCAGCAGTACCCTTACCTGCTGGAGACCCTGATTTCATTTGTGTTCAGTCTTATGAAGGGAGAGAAACACAAATCTTTCGGAGGTCTTGAATAATCCTGAATATCTGTTCTGATTTCTGGAATGGACTAGAGTAATTACAAATGCCTGAGTGAAATGCTTTTGAGCCAAGTTCTACTCTTGGTTCTTCTCCTTCCCTTCAACACCTGTGTCTTGAGGCAATGCTGTCCCTTTTTATGGGGACTTTAATCTCTTTGTGGATGCAGTGAATGCGACTGGAGGAAGCTAAATGTAGTGGTTTTCAAACATTATTTTGAGTAAGAAATCTGTTTTTCTAAAAGGTTCTTCAGTCCAGATAAAAATGCTTGTTTATCAATCATACCACAAATAGTGCATTTGAAAGACTTCTGAATGGACACATGTTGAGGGAGTAGGAGATAAAATTATGTTTTAAATTACTTGGGTTTTTTTGAAAACAATTTGCAAGTATGCAATTATATTTTCTGTTTTCTCTTAGTACAGTGAAACCTGTAGACTTAGTGAGGGCACTTAGAAAAGGAGGTGACCTTTCTCCACTTCTGCTTCTCTTTAGCAGAACTCAGATAAGTAATTTAATTGGTTACTGAGCTCGATGCTCTCCACCTCCTCTTCCCCCCACAAATAATTCTTGCAAGTGAGCAGTGAAAGTCAGGTAACTCGCTCCAGTGTCCTCACATTTGTCGTGTAGGAGAAGCTGGGATTACGTGCTTTGTCAAGCTGTGCTCTTAAGGATGTGTCACATTTCCTACCGTTTTAACACAGGAAATGTCTCTGTCACCAGGCAGCCCTGCTTTTCTGTGCATCCCCTAATTGTGTGTGAACTGAAGGTGCAGCTGGAGAGCATTTCGTATCTAATTGGTGTGTGAAAGCTGAGGGCAGAAAAAACAATTAGGAAGTCATGGTCAACTTCAAGAAGGGCCGTAATTGAAGCAGAACTGAAATTAGAAATTGGATTGCTGCTGAGGTGAAGTGGAAAGGATGTAAAGGAACAAAGCTGTAAACAGCAGAGCAGCTTAGACCCCAAAGTTCCACTTGCTGCAGTGGCTTCAGAGACCCAAGTGTCTCAGGGGTACCTGATGCGGAGCTCAGCTCCCCAAGCCCCTTGGCATTTCAAAGAAATGTCTGTGGGTTACTGTGGCTAAATTTAGTGTGTTACAGGATGTCTCTCCCCCCTCTAATCAATTGCAGTCTATTGATAGCCCTGGAATAAGGGCTAACTGCTCTATTCAGCTGCCTGGTTTTGTCTTCATTTAGCAGCAAATAAAGAGGTAGAGGTGCTAGGCATACACGCCAGTGCTATTTTAAATCCACCTAGCCAAGAGTTTGAAGTAATTCAACAAAGGAGTTCATTTTACTGTTCAAACTGTAACAGTTTCTGTGTACACTAAGTGATAATGAGGCCATTTAAAAATCCTCTTCTTGTCACTTCTAATAACAGGATGTAGGGTTTGTAAGGATGTATTAAAATGTGTATCACAACAGCTCATTGCCATTTTACTGTTTGGCTGGCGGGTCGTAAGCTCTGGCATGTTTAATGCTAAAAGGTTATGGTCCGGCCTGGCACTTCTATTGTAGCATGTTGACATGTAATGGCTGATTCTTATCGGTGTCTTAACACTAATTGTACCAACATAAACTTAGCTTATAGCTGTGCAGAGAGAAGGGTGGTGTGTGCCCCCAGCCCCTGCCTCAGAGCAGCTCAGTGCAGCCATCACCTGGGACACAGCGACCTGTGTGGGCTGCAGGCAGCACAGGGGGTGGGCACAGCACACCACCAGCACTCCTGAGCATCTGCAAGGCAAGAGGTGCCTGATGTGTAGAACAGGATTTTGTTCTCACCTTGTTGGTTTTTCTTTTGCCGTTACCTTTGTGTCAGAGGCAGATCATCGTATCTGTCATTTTGCCAGATGTTTATTGAGGTGGTGTGTCAGTGTTTGCATAGGGGAACTCCCATGCTGCTGGGAGAAGCTGGCAACTGGTGATTTAAAGTTATTTGGGAAGCAGGTCAGCAGCCTGTGCAGACAATGGCCTAGCTACCAAGTGTGGTACCACTGGAATACTTTAGTTTCAATTAATTAGATTTTACGTGATTATAAGTTGAATTTCTGTGACCTTAGTCTCCTTTCCTAGAAGCTTTCAGCGCTTGCTTGAGCTAAGGAACAGCAAGGCTTGGGCAGTGCCTGGGCTTTGGCATAGTGTGTCATGTGTAAAAGAGCTACTGTGCTCTTACCACAGCCAGAGCAGTTTGTATTTTAGAGGAGCAGTTAGAGATTTTGTCAGATTTAGTGTGTTAGTTTTTTAATGTGTGTTCCTGATAGGGTTATTGCTCTACATTTACTTGTAAGCTCATTTAGGATCTCTTTGCATGCACTACTGAGCATGCAAAGGTTTTCTTAGCAAGGACGCTGGGTTTCCTGGGCACTGTCCTGCGACTTGGAGGCTTTCATGATTTTTTTTTTTAATTTAAACGAAGTCGTTCCTCTTGCGTATAAGACAAACTCTAAAGAGAAGAAGCCAGGTCATAAATAGTTGCTGGGGTGATAGCCGCGTTCTGAAGTAGCTGACGATCCTGCCCCGGTGCTGTCGGTGCGGTCGCTCCTTGCTGGAGGCTGTCCCGCATCTGCTGGGCCATTGCGGTGCCCGGGAGGCCCAAGGCTGTTTCTGTGGCTCAGGAGCTGGAGGCGAGGGGCTGCCGCTGCTCCTTTTCCCTTCGTGCCGCTCGGAGAGAGCCCGGAGCGGGCCGGGCGGCGGCGCTGGGCTCCGACAGTACTTGCCGAGCATCACTAGGTGGCACAGCCACCCTGGTGCACCGCCCGCCGCAGCGCGGAGCGCAGCCCCGTGTCCCAGGCGCGCCGAGCCCGGCTCCTGCCGCGCATTCCTCACACCTCATCACTGCGCCTCGGGCCCGGCCCGGCCAGCCTGCGCGGCGGCTGCCGGGGCACTGCCAGCACACACCTCAAGGTTTTGCTTACTTGGCGGAAAAAAAAAACATTTCAAATGATGTTTCCAAAGCTTCTTGAAATCTCGTTTTACCAGGCACTTACCTTAATCTGCCTGTTGACTTACCAGGCTCCTGTCCGTTTCAGCCTTTTGGAATTTATGCCAGTATATAATCCAAGTTTAAAGAAAGCACTTTATAATACGTGCTTATGTTTTAAGCACGAGTTTAAGTGTTTTCAATAGTGAAACGAAGAAAAGTGCTATAAGGTCCGTGTTTAAAATTCAGTACCAGTTGAGCACGTTGTTCAGCTGGGACGTCTCTTGGTTTTTATTTATGAAGCTAATTGGGGAACATTTAAAAGGTACATAATGGTTTCTGTATTCGTTTCTCCTTTGGTAGAAATTGAAGTGTAGGCTGTGCTGTATGAGAGAGGTAGATGGATGTCAGATAAGTTTACTCTGGGGTGCTTTGTTTTGTTTGTGTGTTTTGTGATTTTTTTTTTTCCTTTTTAAAATTAGGATGTCTTTAGTCTGGAAGACTTAGAAAATCCTCAGCAACTGATGAGTGTCTATTTTTAAAGTAAACTAATTGCACTGTGATGTGTCAATTCACTTCTCCAAACCAACGTGAGTTCACAGACTCGCTGATTTCTCAGCACTGATTTTAAGTGGAGTGGTAGGGATGTTTCTAAGAATAAAATGTGGGTTTCCATTTACAAGAAGGAGTTACAATTTAGAAGTTAAGCACGCAATAGTTTTCTTTTAAATCATAGGTATGGTTGTATCATTGTGTATGGCTTGTATTCATACTTAGCTGCCTCAATTAGGTGTTTTCAAATGCAGTGACAGGTATTTAAAAAAATTCTGCTATTTAAAAAGAAAGCATGGTTTCAACTTCATTTGTAAGGGAAGATACTGTGAGAGATTGTGGTGGCATTATTGTTACTGCTGTTAATGTAGCTTGAAATGCATTCTGGCCACCTAGCAAAAGCAAAACAAAAATCTCTTCCAGGATGTCTCATCAAAATACTTCTAGAAAATCAGAGTAGTCTGGGTAAAATAGTAAAATAGATGCCAGGGCTGTGAATTAAATCTATAGAGGACTAGAGATTACTTTCCAATAACAAGAAATGAAGATTATTTTTTTCCAAGGGCCCCCCATTGTCAGAATATTGCATATATGCCAAATTTAGTTTCACTGTGAAGATGAGATTTCTTTATTATAGCAGAAACATTTCTATTGAGACAGTGGACAACAGTGGTGATGCTAGAGTAGATTGGGGGTGGGGGGAGCTTGATGTCTACATCCCTTTGAATGTACCATTCTCCATGTGGAGATGACATGGAAGTGTTTGAGATGGACACACATGCATTTCCTTCAGGTTCAGTCCCGTCCCTGGCTCTGTGATAAATATTGCAAGAAAGCACCAGGGTAATCTTGGGTCCTTGCTTAAAATAATGCTGTAGGCTTCCCACACAGGAGAGTGTTGGTTGTTGAAGGGGATTTTTATGGCTCACACTGGAACTGACGTCAGACTCGCCCACAGCCTGGGACTAGAGAAATTCTGAAGCTGTGCAGATGAGCAGTTCCTTCCTCTTGAGCAGAATAACCACAAGCAGGTTTGGCTCCCTGGATTTGATGCACTGGAGATTTTCGCAGGAAGAGAAGTAGCTCTTCTCACATCATTGTGTGAAAATAAGTGTTCCTAGTGGAAAACAACATAGCTCTTCCCTGTGCATGTCCTTTGTCCGTGTTGGTCTTTCTGTTTTGGTTTGGGTTTTTTTAATGGAGGGTTTTTTTGTTGTTTTGGGTTTTTTTTAATGTGTCTTGAAAGTGTAATTGGTCCATTTCCTCTTCCTTATTACTTCTGGCCTACTGGTGCTCCCAAATACATATTTCTGTGTGTGCTAATGAGTGTGTGCCCCAAACTGTGCTGATCTGTACTGCCCTATGCCTTACATTTCTTTGCTTTGTTTCCCCTTTTGCTTTGATACACAAAGCAACATGGCCAAAAAAGTGCCACAGGTGAGTGGGAAAACACAGATGAAATCTCCAGGTCATTTTTTTTTTTTCCATGCCTGTTAAAAGATTGAAAGAATTCCATCCCCTGACTCTTGCTCCAAAAAGTTCCTGAAATGAGAAAAAACAGACTTAGAAACAGGGAAGTTAAAAATGGAGAATATATTTTCTGGATCTTACTAGACAGCCTAAAGTCAAACCCTCTTAGCATTAATCCTGCTGGAAAGAGAAGTGTTTGCTTTAGAAATGCTGGTTTCATCTTGGCAGTGAATGTGATGTAAAGACGACAGGCAACACCAAGCCCAGCCAGACATCCTCTCCTTCTCTGGAGCAGCATGGAGGAGGTGAGGACAACACTGAGGGCAAGCTTTCTCCTTTTCCTTCCTGCAGTGGAGAGGTCAGGTTTAGGTACACCATCTGCTCCTGCTTTTTGCATTAAAAATTTCTGTGTAGCACATAGCAAAAATTATCTATGAGGAATTTTAGAGTGAAACATTTGCATGGGTGGTGCCAGGAATTGTTCTCACTTGGGATGCAGAGTTGCTCACACAAGCAGCTTGATAAATTCAGTGTTGATACCTGTGTGGAATTGGGCTGTACTTGCTTTGTTCTTGCTGAGGTTCAAGTTCAGCTAAATGAGATTCAGATGGGAAGGACACCAACTAACTGTCATAGCCATCACCTCTCCACACAGACTTCCAGATTCTACTTTTGTCAAAAGTTTTCAATGGCTGAGTGGCCAGGGACTTCTTAAGTCATATAGCTCAGAGCTGTACAGAAGGCTTTAGATTTTACCTTTACTTTTTGGTTTGCTTTTCTGTGGATAGCACTATTGGGTCTTAGTCTGCCAGAATCTCTGGATGGTGTTGTGCAGTCCCTATAAAAATAAGTTTTGAGCAAGCACAGTAGAATTTGTTAGAGTTTCATCAGGGGATGCTACAGGTTAACATAATAGCATATGACAAATAGAGTCTGAAGCTAAACTATCCTAAACCAGCTCTGTGAAAGCACATGTGAGGTGAACACTCAACACATTGCCTCTTTTACTTAAGGAAAGTACCTCGAATGTCCCCTAATTTTCTGCCTCTCTTCCCAAGCACATTTAGTGTTGTAGATAATGAAGCTGATCAGTACTGATGGTGGAAATGTCAACATAAATAAGAACAGACTTCCTTAATGCTGGTGCTTCCAAAGCTGCTCAGGTGAACATGGGGACACCTATGTAGTCATTCCAAAGAGAAACTGTTTTGTAGGGTTACTTTAAAACCACTCAGGCAAAATCCCCTTTAATAGGAAACAAGGTATAGGGCATGGAAAAGAGAAGCTTTTTCAGGAAAAATTTTCTAAATTTGCCATAGAAAAATAATGTGCTTCAGAACATGCATGGGAAGAAAAGCTACAGCAAGAGTTGTATTATGTATTTCTAGCATTCTTTACAGAGCTATCTTGATGCCTTCCCAGCCCCCAAGATACACAAATAATTTCCTGTGGCTGACCAAGTCTGTGCACTCTCCTGTCACAAAAAACAAGTACAGGGAAATGGATGCTTTGAAACTGCTTCCAACACCTTTTTTTTTTTCCCCTTTCACAGACGAAAGCTTTGAAGATTCTGTTGTCCATAGCATGCTTCGTTTTTGTTAGAAACAATCTGAAAATGGTCAGCTCTACTCAGCTGCCTGAAAATAAGGGAACACTCAGAAACACAGTTTTTGTTATAGTGTAGTTTGATGTCATACTGTAAAATAGGTTCAAAATGCCAGGAGTGCTCTTGACAGCTGTGTTACAGTGTAAAAGTTGCATCATGATTTTACAACCTGTTTGCTATATTCGTCATGAAAAAACATTTATTTACTTGTGTATGCACAGTAAGTCAGTAGGGATTTCTGCATGCATGTTGTTAATCAGTTAGAAATCAGGGAATTCAGGGACAGCTATGTTAGCTGCTGGTTTTGCTCCATCTTGTGTGATGGTTTTAAATCTGTGTTAAGAGTTTTATTGCTTTTAGCATGAAGATAATAACATCCATCTCTCTAATGTGTTTAAAGTTGTGCTCTGAAAAAGTGCACTCATAAATCATAAATATAAATAATCATAAATAATCATAATCATAAATATATGATTTTATATGATTTTTTTAAAAAAACTAACCTAATAAAGAAAAGTCCTGAACATGAGTGAAGTGAGAAAAATGAAGGTTAAATTTGAGATGAAACCTAGAGAGGGGAACATCAAATGTTTAAGGAGGTGTATTTTTAAGATACTATAAGGGAAAATATAAAGTAACAGTTACCTGATGAAAAAGTGGAAATGACTTTCAATGCCCCAGTGCTGAAGTCAGTTTGCTGAAAAGCTACTGGGCAATCCTTCCTCTTTTTTGTCCCTTTCCCTGTTACCTGATCTGGGAGGAAGACCTATGTGGTTGAAAGTCACCAGGAAGAGTATGTAACCACAATCATGAAGGCAATTATGGAGGAAGCAAAAATCAGCAGCTTCTTTCCAGAAAGGTGAATTGTTTGTCCTAAATGAGATGGGCTGTCCCATACAGGTCAAAGTGCTAGGTAAGATGTAGAAGAAAAAAAGGAATTTGTAGCCTATTGACAAAATGATTGTTGATTGGATGTGGCTGAAATTTCACTTACAAGGTACTGTGGTTTGGGGGCTCTCCTCAATGCTAGTGACTTTAATGCATTGTTAAGAATTTCCTTGGAATTCTTTCCTTAGAATTTCCTTTCTTTAGAATTTCCTAATTTTTTCAAATGTTGTAGCTTTTTCCTCCTCCTGTAACTAATTCTGAGCACGTTCTGTACACCTGCAGGCAGCTGAGCTGCCGAGATCTGCTTTCTGCCTTGTGAAAAACCCTTGCTCACTTATTAAGAGAGAGCTTCTTGATGAAGCCATAAGTGGATACTCACAGGATTTAGTCCCAGGCCCACAGTCTAAACCCAGGGTAAGTGAAATAAGATGCTGTGTTACCATTGGCAGTGTGAGATGTGAGCCTGGTGTTTGTAGTGAACTATGTAAGAGGCAATGGAACAGCTTGGAAAGGGAGATGGTGAGAGATGAATTTGTGGCAATGCAGCCATAAGCAGAGGGAGTAGGATGGATGGAGATGGTGTTAAGAAATTGGTAGAGCTGGTGGCTAAATATATGTTGTGAATGAAATGAGCAGTGCTGTGTAAGCCCATGGAAAGATAGGAGATTTCCAAGAGAATGCAAATGAGATGCATGAGTAAAAACCAAACTTGGGAGCTGAAGGAAGGATGTTATTGAAAGATAAGTAGCACAGTTGACTACAGTGAGGATGACTGACAGGTTGAGGAGAGAAACTGCAAAGTATTGATTCTGAATTGTGGATCAGCGTTTGCACTGATTCCAGGCTTGGTCCATGTGACAGGATATTAATTTTGCAGTTCCTGTGGTGCACAAGAGTTCTTGGCAGTGAAAATCTGTGAGCATTAAGGTGATAATAGTGAGTTAAGTCAGTATTTCTAATATTGAAAAGATTAAGTCTTGGCTTGGATCAGAGTCAAAAGGGAAGACGAAGGAATAGAGTAGACAGGAAGGAAAGATAGTGGGCACCAGAAAGATAAAGTGATCAAGTATTGCCATGGGGAAAAGAGATGATTGGAGGAAGAAAAAAAGTTGAATGTGTCCTTTATCTTTGGTAGAAAAAGAGAGTGACATTAGGCATGTGTCAAATTGAAAGGAAGGGAAAGATTGTTACGCTTGCCAGTGTTCTTTGAAGAAATCATTAAAATCCTGTGCAGAAAAACAATGGAGATGGACAGATAAGAGACAAATGCAATTACAAGACAGGCATGATGGTGATGCAAGATTCAGTGAAATCAGAGAAAAAATTGTTTTGTAGGGAAGCTGGCCAAACAGAAGGAGTGTTTATACTGGAAGAGGTTAGGCTCTTTTTTTTTTTAATCGTTCAGTTTGTGTTATGGTAGCAGAAGGGCACGGTGTGAAAGAGAGCAGGAGCCAGATCAGAGACTGAATCATCTCTGACTTTTCTAGTCTTGCATTGCAGTGACTCAGTCATACCAGTTAAAGTTAAGGAAGATTAGGAGGGAAGGGAAGAGTAAGGAAGAAGAGAGCTGAACTACTTCACCTGCTCGTTTGACCTGTCACCATGACAAAAGGATCATTGAATGAGAGAGGAAGATGCAAACAAACCCAAAGAACATCTGTCCAAACTCACAAAACCCCCGAACAACACACACCTCCCTCTAAGCAAAAAAAACACAAAACCCAACAGCAAAACACCCCAGCCTATGAGCTGAAACTCAGCTCCCTGTGGTTGAGAGGTTGCTGTTGCTGTAGCTGTGCTGGACACAAAGGCAGGGGGAAATGAGGGCTGGACCCTTTGCAGCTGCTCCTGCAGTCCTGGCTCCCACTGCCTGAACACATCAACCATTTCTGAAGTTCTAAGGTTCTAGTGGTTGGTCAGAAGACTGTTTTCTCTCCATAGCTGTTAAAGGTTGGTGCAGGTTTATGCCAGGTTCTGTGAATTCCAATATCTCAAAGCCTGGCGTACCACACTTTTGGTGTAGAAATTGTTTCTAAATATTAAAGCTAATAATAAATATTGACAGTTAATAAACAGGTCTCTCTTGACCTGACTGTTCCAGAGATGTGATTGAAGTTTGGCTGATGGAACCAGTGACCAGCTGGCTTGTCATGTGTGATTGACTGAGAGGATCACTTTTGTCCTCACTCAAACCAGACTCTTTCTGGAACCAGCTGTGGTGGTCAGCATGTGTTTCCCAGGTTGCTGTTGAGGTAACACCAAGCATCCAATGGGAAAAAATACAGGAATTTTTTTCTATAGTAATTTTTTTTGCTTTCTGTGGGTAGATGAGTTTGGCCAAGCTTGGCTCTTTTAATTAAAAGCTCTCTTGTAACGAAGACAGAAAGGTGTAAAAGAAGTGCAAAAGGAAGTTGTGAGTATTCCTGTATATATTCTTGGCTGGCTGTGAAGTGTTCAGAGCAAAAGTTTTTTCATGTATGTCTAAAATAGCTGTCAGTTGATTCAGAAAATGTGGGTAGTACCAAATTAAACCATCTCCTTACAGTAAATAATTCTTGCCCTGCCAGAAGCAGAGTAAAAGGACTTACAAGCTGAACAGAGGTGGTTCTGAAATTCTATGAGAAAAAGACCTCTCTGCTTTTGATTCCCCAGATGAGCTCTTTTAAAAGCAAGTTCCTAGCTGAACAAATTTCATGTGTTTGGGTCCTTATTGGGATGTTTCTTACAGAGGCCACTATGTCACCTTGTCCCAGGTGATTTATTTTCCCTGAGAGCAGAGCAAGTGGCCTGTCAGAGGCAACAGCACAGAGGAGCATCCTTATTTGCTATTTTGGATGTTTAACTTGTTGACTGCCTTGCAGCTGGCCTAAACTCGGAGCTCCAGAAGAAGTAGGCCTTGGAGGGACACCTGAGTAAAGCAGCCCTGGAAAAGGTGAATAAAATGTAACATTTGTGAGACACCAATTCCTTGTAAAACTTGTAGCCCTGGTTTTCATCCCTCCTCAGAGCACTTGCTTTCCTGCTTCTCAGTGAGTATGTTAAGTGAGCTCTCCTTCTTTACTGCCAAGCAACTGCTACTGCTGGCTTCTCAATAGACTTCCTAGAGTTCAGATCCTCTAGTAATATATATAAATTGTTGCTTTGCTTGATCCAGGCCTGATTTGCAGTCCATAATGATTTGAGTCAGGGCTGGTTGTATTTACCTTTAGAACTCATGCAGGGCCCTACTCAGAATATTAGCGTTGACATGAGACTTGAGATCTAACATCTGGATGTGAATTTACATTTGTGAATATTTGCTATTGCAGTGAGTCCAGCAAAAACCTCAACAGAGAGAACAACCAGCACTCCCAGGATAAAAGCCTAGGGTTTGGTACCAGTATTTTTTTTTCTTTCCTTTTTTTCCTTTCCCCCAGAGCCTCCTGATAGCCCACATTACCATTTAGTTGTCATTTGCTGCTCCCTGGCTCTGTTGGTTTCTCAGCTTAGAAACAGCTGCCATGTGATGTGAATGATATTTTAAAGTCCTGTGTTTGAGTTCTTGTGATAGCAATGTGCAGGGAATTGGCAAGCTCTCGGAAACAAAATGGCATGCTTTATTTTGTCACTAGAAGTATGTTCAATCTGCTATTTGATTCTCTGTAGCATTTTGATTAAGAGCTCCAGTGAAGTTATGTGAAAAGTGAAAATCCTCTTTATTCTTTCTCTCCAAGAAAATGAGACGCACAGCATTGTCAAAATATTTGCCTAATCTTGCAGATTTGGATACTTGTTGTAGTTCTTCTGACAGACCAAAACAATGGTCATTAAATGAGAAGCAGATGCAATAAGTATGCAAGCAAGCTTACGGGGAGAGACTGAGGAGAAGCTGCCAAGAGAACTCACTAAGCACTGGAGAATAAAGAAAAACAAAATCTTTTCTTGCTATTGTAGCCCATAAATAATCATTTTCCTCTAGTAATCTAGGCATTGTACTTTTCTGCATTGGTGTTTTCATACGTTCTGGTGCAATATTGACTTCAAATCCAGATGCTCCTTTTGGCTTACTTGAATATCTTTCGTGCCAGGAAGCAAAAATGCCAAAGAAATGCTTTAGCTTGGTTTTTTTTGTGCATGTTTGTTTGTTTGTTTTGAGATTTCTTTGTTGGGTTTTTTGGGTATGTTTTTTATTTTTGTTGGTTGGTAGTTGATGTTGGGGGGATTTTTTTGTGGTTTTTGTTACTTCCCTTTTCTGTTTTTTCCTTTTCACTGCAGCACTGTTATTTTAGGACTAGAAGGACATTATTGAGGAAGAGAGTGGCTATGTTATGTTCACAGTTTCATGTGATTGCGAAGACAGAAACTGCCTGTATGGTTGGGAAGGCAGAAAATAATGATAGATTCTCTACCAAGATGCAGAGTATGTCTCTTCAGCAGGTAGATTTTAAGGTCTGCTTTGTGGTTGCAGAGCTGTGATGTAGACTCAGGACATTGGTCCAAAATGTGCCTTAAATTATAGACAGAATTAAAGCTTTTCAATTTTACTATTGCTCCAGATATTTACTCAAACCACAAGAATTAAAGATTTGCCTTTAAGAAAGAGAATTGAATTATTATCCAGGATCTCCATTCCATGATCTGTATATAGTCAAGCTCATTAGTTGATTGCTCTTAGTGTTCATGTATTCTATTATGTCCTTAAAGCTGTCCATAAATTACAGGTTTTAACTGGCATGTGATAATTCTTCATCCATGGGTTAAAAATAAAACTAGAAGTTGGCAATATGGTTGTGTAACACTATGCAATTGAAACTCTCTGCTGCTCCACCCTCCAAATCCTTGCTTCTCTGCTGGTCTTGTGCATAAACACAAGCATGCACACACATGTACACCTATGCATGGACAAGTCCCTTTCAGTGAGAACATAAAGGAAATGCTGGTTCCTGTGCAGATGGTGCACAGTGAGGATGGGGATATCAGTGTTTAAACCAGGTCTTGCTGACAGATCAATGCAGTGGGCTGCCTTTAAGCCAGCCCCTGAGTAGTGACTATGTTGTGTTACCCCGGCTCCTTGTTTCTAGAGGGAGGACTGGGGTGTGCTGCCTTCACAACAGCTCAGACTGACTTGCTTTGTATGAATCTGTCTTGTATCAATTGTGTCCTTTCTACTGCAGTCCATCAGTGAGCTCCAGTCCATCAGATGGCTACAAAGTCTGTTTGCAAACACCGAACATCTTTGGCTTTAGGGTTTCTTAATTTTTTATTTTTTTTTTTCGTACATGTGAAGTGTGCTCAGGGCTTTGATTGCAGGCTCATACCCCATTGTCTAAGGCTTGGATTTATTTCTGTGCAAAGGCTGGTCACTAGAATTCACCTGTAAGGCTTTGGAAATGTTCTTCCATGTCTCTTGTGTATTCTACCGTATCCCTGTCCTGTCCCACAGTTAATTACAGCTGCTGGTAGAAAAGCTATCATGTTAGGCAACACCAGGCACTGCTGGAATTGTTTGCCCAGACTTTGAGGGCAGAGTGAGGCACTGCATGACTGGTCCTCCTTGCAGATAGTGCCATAGGAGGCAGTGATTTTTCTTTGATATCAGAGGCACTGAGCTTTATGAGAGAGTGGTATCTCGTCAGTCCAAGGTTTATGAGATGCAGTGTTTTACATGCTTCTGGTGCCTATTCACAGATTCAGTGTTACCATGCTCTAGATAAAGAATAGCTAAAAGTGTCTGCTGTTGTATTTGACTCTTGGGTGTTGCTATAGTGTTTGCTTTAGATTCTTCTTAGTTTCTTATTTTTGCTAGTTTATAAAGGGTTATGCATGATTTTTGAGATAGGAAGCATTGTAGATATCGTAATGTGGATTCTAGAATTAGAGGTATGTATTTCCCTAATCACTTCTTTAATTAATGTTTTGTCTTGGGTATGATATATTTGGAGTCTGAGAACCTGTGAGATATCTGAAACAATCTATTTTATCTATTTTTCTGAGGGGAAAAAAAAGATACTAGTAAAAAGAAAAATTTAGAAGCAGCTAGTCAGATAATAATTCTTTTCCTGTAGTTCTGTGTCAGTGCCTAAGTGGTTCTTCTGGCCAAGGCTTAAAACCACTCAAATCAACCCAATACCCAGGTTTAAACATCTGGAAAAAATATTATAATTCTTGAGAGAGAGACAAAAATGTTGATCATTAACTGTGGTTGGAGAGAGTTTATTCACGCATGTACAGGTCCAGTGTACATGGATGATACTCCAGTAGATACAGCTGAGTGTAAATTTTGGATCTCTGTAAAGGGTTTGCATCCTTTGCTCTGGGTCTGTTCCTGCTGATTAGCTGGGTGTCTGGGTTTGAAAGACAAGCATCCCCCAAGGAAGGCGGGAACCTCCCTTGGAATGGATAAGTATGGCCCCCTTCCCTCCCAAATATAATAACTGAAATTAGGGGGCTTTCAGGCAGTGATATGGGAAAAGGATTACCAGTTCTTCCCTGGTATTTATGTGTGTGACAAGACAAACAACAAGCCCGGCAGCAGCCCCGAGCAGAGCCAGGAGCCGCTCCCAGCCCCGGCCCGGCTGTGGCGCTCTCCCCTCTGCTGCAGTTCCGGGCACGGCCAGCGGGGGCGCTGGTGGCTCCGGGCCGGGCGGGGGCGCTGATCCCCCGCGCTGCCTGCAGGGGGCGCTGCGGCGCCGCTCGGCCCCTCTCCCTCACACGGTCATGGCGGGCAGGCCAGAGAGAGGGGCAGGGCTGCCGCAGGAACCTCGGAGCGGTGCTGGCATGGCTGGGAGGGGCAGACCCTGGAGGAACAAATGATGTGTATCAGAAACTCTGCAGCTGTAGCAGGGTGTCCCCTGTAGCGAAAAACCCGGAGCAGTGGCAGAGAAGTGGCGGGACTGGGCAGTGGCAGCCTCAGAACGCAGCCTTGAGAGGCTCCCCTGGAGGGTGAGGGAGCTCGGGATCTGAGATTTCCCCTGAGGCACCCAAAGTAGGTGGTGAGAGCCCTTTCCAGTGAGGTTGGGTGCCAGGAAGGTCCCAGTTGGACAGCTGCTCCCACAAGCAGAGCTTCACTCACAGTAGGAGAAGGCAGCAGGAGATGGAGCTCTGCAGTGGTGGCAAGTTCTCCCTACGGTGTCTGCAGCCTGTCTCCCCTCCAGTGTCAAGAACCAGAGGAAGGGAGCTGAGCCCAGCCCCTAACCCTGCCCTGGCCAAAGTCTGAGGTATTCAAGGAGAAAACCCCCAGGTAGGAGAGTAGCACCCTTCCCTCACCTTGACCGTTTCTTCTGTCTCTCTGAATATTAGTTATTGTCTCTTAGCAACAGATGGGACAGAATTCCATGAGACAAACAAAAGGAAAAGTCCTAACCCCCAACACTTGGGCTGGAAGTACCATTCAGAAATCAGCTTCTGCCCAGATCTCTCTTGTTTGTTTCCTCCCCCCAGCATACCTTTAATGTAGTATAGTGTCTCATAGTTTTGCTGCCTGAACTGCATAACTTGTGTTTATCTTGGGCTGCACCCCTGAAGTCCCTGACACAGGTACCTCTGAGTCCCAAGGGACTGACACGATTGAAGGAGCTGAGGCTCAGAGCAGGGCACTCCTTGTGAAGCCCTTCAAACACAGGTTGGATGAAACAAAGACTCTTGGAAAAGGTTGGGTACCTTTGATGGGAATTGAACTACACACCATTTCTCATCTATTGACGTTATAATTTTGCATTTATCTCTTTTACTTTATGACTGTTATTTGTCTTAGCATAAGAATGTTTCTTGGACATAGTGTGATGCATTTTGTTACCTTTAGAATGTAGGGGGAACAGCTGAAGCACCAAAAGCGATCTGAATTTTCCATTTTCTGAGGATTTGGTTGTGTAGCCCGAGCTGACTGATGGTTCTGACAATTAGACCACTGGTGTAAGTGCCTAAGCTTGAATTCCTGACTAACTCTTGCTGAAGGGGTGAGCTTCCAATGAGCACTTCTCAACCAGTAAGAGCTTCCCATTCCCACCTACTTGTTCCAAACTTGAGTTTAAAGCTAGTCATAAGTTAATATAACAGCAGTGTTCTCACGTGTTCAAAATGTGGGTTTTTTTCAGGTTGTAGTTTATTAGTACCAGCTTCAGCTGGCTTGTAAGGGGGCTGTAGCAAAACCAACTGACTTGAATTAATATTTTTTAATCAGTGAAATTAAGCTGAGGGCCAACTGGAAGACTTTGGTTCTACTGGAATAACATCTCTGATTAGCTTGAGGCTAAATTACTAATTCCAGTGAGGGATTTTGAAGTTTTCATTGGGCTTAATGTGCAAAGCCCTTAAATATTCTGTCATATTTAGTAATCTGAAATACCAGGACCCTGTGAATCTGCGTCTAAAAGGCTAAACCCCACAAAAATAATGCTAAAGTTTTTGCCTTAATATTCTAAACTAAACACATGTTGCCTTTAGTGACATTTTCAAAATCTCTACAGAGCACTAGTATATTATTTGAATATTTTTAATGCGACAAGTTAAGATTTCAATGCAATTCAGAACACACAAACTTAGAGCATTGACACCAATTAACTCTTAAACAAAAGCTTTAATGTTTTCTCAATATTATACACTAATGATGGCAGCTTGGTGAGATGCTATTTCACGTTTGCTGTTTAGATATGTATCTACTGAAACGAATATAAATTGAGTTCTAGCTCTTGATTAGTAATCTATACAGCTGTTAGCTTGAGCTCTAAAATCGGGGGCTTTGCAATTCAGGAGGGGGAAAAATGGACAATTTCAGCAGTGAGAAGAAGCGTTGGTGAGCTAAATTAAATGGCCGATGATAATTGCGATAGCTTACAAAGAATGATGCTATGTTATTTACAAAAGCTCCTTTTTGCATGGAATCTGATGTCTTCTCCCATGAGCTTGCTTATAATTCATATTCCACTTTAATATGCCTGCAAAATGTGCTTTCTTTCTGTGTACGTATTATTTTTAGGATGTTATGTTTCCTTGGTGCATACACAATGAGCCTGAAATCCTGTAGGAATGTGTTTAATTTGAAAGTTTTATCCTCTGGGCCTGGTTAATTCAAATAGGAGGCTCAGAACAGTGCTGCAGTGCCGGCAAGAATGCGGGAATGGCAGATCATCTGCACAAAGGCAGCACAGAGCCCAGGTGGCTGTGGTGCCTGCTCTGGAAGGTGCCACTGTCCACAGGATCTGCTCTCTGAAGCTGCTCTGCTTCCTCCTTTCCTCTCTCAGTGCTGGGGAGCGAGGGCTTGGCCAGCTTTGCTTTCCTTTATACCCTGAGCGTGGTTCTCGGCATTTCATAATTACAGCCTCCCCCGATCCGCTCTCATCCCGTGGCAGGGTGCGTAGCAGGGAGCTGCCTGCCTCCTCTGCTGCTGAAGCAATGCCTAGACAGGATTTGGAGAGGGATTGCTGGTATCTTTTAAAGCTGGAAAAAATGGAACTGTGGCCAGTTCAGGCCTCCACCCTATATTTTTTTGGTAGATGGAAGGAATACACTGGCTGGGTCGGTCCTGCTCCGAGATCAGTAAGCTGTGTTTGTTCTGTAGGAATGTGAGGGCTCAGGAATTCCAGTGTGCAGCCTGCTGGAAAGCGCTGCTGGCTCATGGGCAGCGGAGGGGAACGGGCCTTGCAACGATGGCTGGGGGAGAGAAATGAAAGGCATTTTTTATAATACCCTGGGCAGCATATGCAGGATGTTATGTCTGGCTTGGACTGGGCTGACGTGGTGCATCGGATTTTTTTTCTTATAATGCTGGAAACATAGCTATAAAGGAAATTCAGAGATAGAAATGGAACAAAATTAAAATGAAAAGCAAGCTTTATATTTCACAGTGAATAATTTGTAGCATCTTTCCTCACAGAAATTGGGCTGCCACTAGAGATACGAAGCAAGCAGCATAACATTTTCTGCGGATTTATAATCCACTTGAATATCCAAATTATGGCAGCCCCGTTCTGTGACTTGGGAAAAGGCACAGTTGTGGGCAGCTGTGGGGTGGGGTTGGGGGATGCCTCCAAGCAGCTCAGCTAAAGGAGGATTCCAACTGTGTGTTAGAAAAGAGGAGACAGTAGGGTGGAGAAAACGGATGAGAACTTCTGGCTTGTAGCTGGCCAAGGGTTGTACATGCTGATGCAGAAAGGGAAGGTATTAGCTCCCTCCTTAAAAGGGGATATGCATTTACTGGAGTCATATATCCTTTTCTCCAAGTACCTCTGGAGGGTGGAGTGTGTCTTACGACTTTTCCATTGCTGCTCATGAACAACTGGAGTTGAAACTTGATTCCTTTCAGGAAAGGGGTTGCAGACAGTTTTTTCTCTGGTCTCTGATGGTAGACTTGACTTCAATTTGAGACAGCACTCATGTGTACCTTTCTTGAAATATGTCTGTCTTTGCTGGCTTTCATTTTGATGTGATACAGGATGGGTTTCCTTTCCATTTGAAATCTGCAGGCTCTGTGCAGTCCTTGCCCTCTGTGGAATTCACCAGTCACACCCCAAAAAGTGCCCTCTCTTTTTAGGAACAGAAGTGTTGAAAAGCCAAGGTATGTGGGGGAAATCCCAATCAGTGCTATACACCTGATCAGTGGCTGTCAACTGCCTCATTTATTTCAGTGTATTAAAAATGCAAGTCCCTGAGGTTGATTATTGTCTCTGGAGTTTGCTGTGTGCAAATGCTTTTCTATTCCTATGAATTCAGTAATCAGAGTCCCATTGGCAGGGCCAGTGCTGAGCAGCCCCTGGCTTAGAAAAAACAAGCTGTGGTTTTCTGTTTTGTTTTGGTTTTTTTTCCTTTATTTAGGCTGAGACTTACATTGCCCATGCATTTTTGTGTCCGTACTCCTGATTTTTGTATACAGTCTAGATAAGAAATGAAGGTTTTCTTTAATAATTTTAAATACTAGGAGATAGAAGAGAATGGGAAAGCCATGCCATTATATCTGCATCTTGCTTAAAAAGAAAATGCTTTGTCCAAAGAAAAAAACAGACAAATTGTTCGTTTGAGTTCATTGCTTTCTTCAGCTTTCTGAAGTCGCAGGGAAAGAGTTACTCCCCTTGCTTCCCTAGGAGTGTACACTGGGGTTTCTAGCTCACATTTATTTTGCTGAGACTTTGGAGCCAAGTTTTTATATGTAGTTTTTGATGTAGGACCTAATTAGGCCCTACACATCTTAATACTTTTTGCTACATCTGCATTAAAGATGGCATTGCATATATTTGCATACAATTTACATTTAAAAGTTGGCCATGCTGTGTGCAATAATCATTTTAACAAAATACCATTGACAGTCAATATACATATCCATGCAAAATACGTGGGGGTTGTGGGAATAAGCATACAAAAACATATGGGTGCACACTGCTGTCAGTGTCAAGCAGTTTGGAGAAATCAGGGGTTCTTTTTTAACATCATTATTTTGTTGGAGTATTTCCCACATGAAACCAAGAGGAGCTTAAAGATGAGAGCTCCTGCTTTAACTACAAGCTACGTGTGCAAGACTGTGAAAAACTGTTCTAGTACTCCAAACCAGACCCCAAAGTCTGAGCCCATACAGTGTGCTGTGAGTGCCATCACCAAGCAGGATGCCCACATGTGACATTTGTTTCTGCTGTTTCAGCTGGGCCCAGTCTGAGTTTAAATGTAGTTAAAAATCAGATGCCTGGGAAAGTTTGAGGTTATTGTATTTTCATTCTGGCACGTAAAAAGATAGTTTGTTTACTAATTTGTTTTCAGAAGTACTGCCAATGGTCAATTGTGGAAAATCCTGACGGCTTCTTGGTGTTTTGCTGTGGAAGCACGCTGGCTTGATAAATTTTTCACTTATCTCAAATCAGAAAAGGAATCTACTAGTGGTAGGAAGTCAGCCAAAAAAATTATCAAGTGAGTTATCTTGCAGGGCAAAGAATCTGTGTGTATTGAAACTTAGGCCAAACATTTAGCCCATGAGATGCAGATTTATGTCTTGAATAGTCAATTTTAAAAACATGCCAACAGAAGTGTCTCTGTTTTACTTGGCAAAACTCAGCTTTTTTTTTTGTTTGTTTGTTTGGGGGGGATCAACATTTCTCATTTCATGATTGTGGTGATGTCAAAACCTTTTCAGACTTTTCTGTAAAAAAAGCATGAAAAGAGCTTGAAGTCAGCTGGTGCTTAGGCAAGTAAAGATCAGACAGAGGCATATTCTTTTCAGACAGACTTCAGAGCTGATCTCTAGGGTGGAAACTGGGAGTTGGACTTTCATGCTACAGATGAGTTGCACGAAGCAGCAGAGTCAAATGTTAATTTATGTCTTGGTGGTTAAGTAATAAGAAAAATCAAGAAGGATTAATAAAATCATCTCATCTACAGGCAAATAGTTTCACTTCTTTGCATTTACTTATCTGTCTGCTTTCATCAGTGTAGACATCACAGGCAGCAGAGGTTTGGTAAGTTGGCAAGCTGATGAATTAAGGATTTGATTTTGCAATGTTGAAGTTAACTGGCCTTTATCCATTGTCTTGATCAGATGCTGTGTTCCCCTGTTAGGTGGGGAACAGAATGAATCCTCACTTTTGCATTATTCCCAGATGAATGGAAAGGGTTTCTAAGTCATGCACTCTTTTAAACTTGGTGTCACGAGTTTCTCTAGTCTGTTTCCTCTGCAAATTGGGCACAGCTGAACTCCCATGGGAAGCTCTGAGCTGACCTGCTGTTGGTACAGCAGTGTGAAATTGGCTGAGCCAGTTCAGCACCGTATCTGCCCTTATCAGGCTGGGGTGTTAACACTGGGTTAGCCACTGCCATACTGGTGTAACTAACTGGGGATGACAATTGCCATGTGCAATTTAATCAACTGTGATCCTGCCTATACAGTGCCTTTGGAAAATCCAATAACATTTCATGTTAATAGTCATTAGAATGCTGACAATTAGTACTCTAAACATGTGAATGTTTGCATCTTAAATAGTGTGTGGGAGAGAAGATTTGCAGCAAGGTAGATGCTTCAGAAATACTGAAGTTAAGGATTTTGGCCTCTTTAGACCTTAGTGGTTTCCTGCTCCCTTCTCTGTGCTGTGCTTCAGTTTCCCTGCATGAGGTGTGTGATATCTGCTTTGTTTGGCAACTTTAGGACAGCGCCAAGTTTGAGTCTTGATTCAGCTCCTGGATCTCTAATGGCTCTGATCTCTTGTGGCTGTGGGAAAACTTGCCTGAAAATAGCTTGGTTTACGCTCCCCAAAAAATCCTACATTGTGTTAAGTAATTTTAATGTGCTTCCTGACATTCCCAAGTATTTTTTTTATAACATCACCTCATCCAAAGGAATCAAAGAGCTTTTTCCGAAGGGACCTTTTTCAGACAAAAGGCCTTCAGAGCAGTTTTTCTGTGAGTGCATTCTACACCATATGAATTCTAAAAAAAATAAGTTCTGAAAATTATTTTCATATCTGCTTAGTAAAATATGAGCTTAGTTTCAAATCCCATGAACTCTGAAGTTTCCCCTCCTTAGAGAGTGCTCTTCTGAGGTAACATTTCTGCTTTTATATTTACAGACAGACATTCTAATTATCTGGATGATGATAATGAATGTGTTGCTTATAACCTATTCTGTGAGGTTTGAAAAAGCTAGAGGGTGATTGTAGATACTGCTCTTGTCTTAAATGATGAGAAACTAAAACATGAGAGAAGAGTGCAGAAAATGGAATATAAAAAATTCATGTTTTACTAATGAAAATCTTCCAGATTAAGCACAAAAAGGAGAGGGAAAAGGAAAGAAACTCCCACAGTAAACAAGTGAGATGTTTGAATCCAATGCAGAATGCTCTATGTATAATTGATGATTAGAATTTATTTTGATTGTGCTGCTCTTTTTACTTTGTAGTACTAAAGCTTAACTGCACTGTAAATTTTGTCAGGAAGGAAATGAGTGGCTTTTAGGTTTCTATTTTTCAGTACATATAAATACAAAATCTTTGTGGTTTTTGTCACCTGGAGAGGGTTTTTTTTGGAGGATTAGTTAACATGAGTTTGCTGTTGATACCAGCTATAAATAATTAGTTACAGTGGTATTTAAAATACCTCCTTACAGATCAATTTTAGCAATCCCCTGAAATCAGTTAGACCCTTCGTGGTATGCAAATACTGTTTCAGACTGTCAGCAGACTTCAGCAGGTGCCATGTATGTGTTGATACTTGATGCACATTTTTCTGTCCTGCACATTTCCTAGTGCTGCTGTGTGCCTGGGAGGATTGGAAGTATAAACTCAGACTTTGGAGTAGGATTTAAGAACTAATAGTGAATGCCCCCAAAGAGAGGAAGGGCTGATTCCCAGATGCTGCCTCAAGACTTCTAAAGTTTTGCCATTGTATAATGGTCAAAAATAAGATGTTTGAAGGTCTCTCTGTGGAAAGAATCCATGGCAGAGGAGGAGAGATCCCTTCCAGACCTCAATTACCAAGGGATTCTGTGGCCATTGAGGTGCTCGGGGGCTGCATGAGGAGGGGCCCAGTGAGCTGGGTGTGCTCAGCCTGCTCAGGGAGAAGGGGGATTATAGCACAGGGTGGGACCTCAGAACATTCTTCAGCTTTCTGATGGAGAGCTGTGGAGGAGGGAGGTGACCTTCCCCAGGGTGCACAGCGAGAGGATGAGAGGCAGCAGGAGCACACCTGCAGCAAGGGCGATCCCTGCTCGGGATGGGAGTGCTCAGGGACCCCAGTGGGTTTTCCAGGGAGGGGGTTGTTGTGTCTCCAACCCCAAAGACTTTCAAATTCAGCTGGCTGTGGCCCTGAGCAGGCTCAGCTAGCTTTGTTTTCAGCCCAGTCATTATTGGCCTATAATGAAATAAAATTTTCATCTTACAGTGTTTATAAGTGACATGTAATGGTTTTCAGTGTTACATGGCTCTTTCTGAATGAAAACCATTGCAAATTACTGGGTTTTATTTGAATTTATCACAAACAGCCCTTGGCATTTAATAGCAAAGGAATGTTGTTGTTGTTGTAGCACATGCGCTCCCAAATGTTGGAAATATGGTGGCATATGTTCTTTTAGTGCATGTTTTAAGAATTGCTATTAACTTTTAACAGGCAATATTTTGAAATAGTGAGAAATTAAGCACAAAACCTCATGAATCTTTTGTACTTGTTTCATGCACTGTATAGAGATCCTTTGGGAATGCTGCCATTATTTCATAATTGCATCGCTTGGCTGTTACTCATTTAAACAGAGAGCCACATTTTTCCAAAATAGTTACTCTGACCTTTGGGCAATTAACATATGGCTTGTCAAAGAGGTGTTCAGCATTCTTTAGAGTGCCTCTGATGCAGTCTGATGTGCTCTTAATACTAGGAGAAAAATGAAGTTTGTAGTATATTCAGTCAGTCTGTGCAGCATGCAGATCTCCAGGAGCTGTGGATAAATGTGTCTGAGGAGGGGCACTGCAAGGCTGCATCTAGTAGAGCTGTAATGGAAAGTAAGAGAAATCTCTGCAGTGATTTGTGCTTAAATTTATGCTCTGAAATGATAGAAGCACAGGCTAAGCTGGGAATCTGTAAAATGCTTGGCAGCCTGTGCATTACCAGTCAGGAAGTATTCTAGAAGTCAGTTGAAATAGGGAGGTTTTGCATAGCTGTTTTCTGCTATTAGCTGTTTAATGCTCAAAATTGTTCCATGTTTAATGAGATAGATTTGGGTTCAAAATCAAATAATTTGAAAATTTAACATGGAGAGGAAATTACTTAGGAAATTGTGCTCAGGAAATGAGAGCATTGTAAGTTTATTCCATCTGTTGGTCACTCAGGTAAAGCTTGGGAACATTTTTTGCATTGCAAATGGACACATTGTTCCTAAAAAGTTCCAAGGGAGACAAGCTAGCAGTGTTTGCTGTTCATGTGTTGATTAATCTGCTTGCTTTTATTTATTTCCCATTCAGTTGTGCAAATTAATAAACTGGCAAACTTTCATCATGGTCTGACTTGCTATAGCTTTATTTTTCAAAGCATTTCAGCAAATATATCAAAATGCAAATCAGCACTGGCAAAAGAGGCCTTGTGACCAGATTCTGCCCTTGCAGAGCACTACTGTGCTCAGGACAGATGGATGCTTTGGATCTTTTAAGTGTACTTCTGTTCACCATGTCTTGGTATTCTGCATGTAGTTTTATTGTTCTTTTACAGACTTCGAGCTTTGAAAAATGCCTTGTATTAATTTTGACATAAATTTTATCCTATTACCTAAAAAAAGACAGAGAAACTGTGGTGAAGGGAATGCATGTAGTGTTGTTCAGAATTCAACAGCACAAGGCTTTTTGCACCAGAATTAATTTACTTGTGCTTTTTGCCTACATTTTTGTTGTGTGCATCAGTTTTATAAAGATCACTCTGGAGCTGACTTGAAAGAATTTTTCTTGATCCTTGCACCTTGCATTGGCCTGGGGCCTTTTCCAAGCAAATGTCCTGACTTGATGCTTGTTGAGGCATTTGAAGGTATCCAAGATTATTCAGAAGCATAAGTAGCCTTGAGGAGGAGAAAAGGTCACAAGCTCACTCTACAAAACAAGAAGTAAAAGATGCATTTTTGTGTGTTAAAATAGTGGGAATTCTTCTCTGCCTTCATATTTCCTTTGTTAATGGATGCCGTATCTTCTGTTTAACAGTAAATTAATCTTTCCTCTGTCAAGAAATACTGTCAAGGCAAGTATGAATATAACAGGTCATTTACATAATGGAGGAAAATAGAGGAAATAGGGAAGAAAAAAAAGGTGGTTTTGTTGTGTTATGAGGTGAGTGCCTGTTGAAAAATGGCCACGTTTTGTCCCGTGACATCCTGCAGGTCCAGGGCTGTGCAGGCCTTGGGAAGGGTCTGTGCTCAGCTGCACGGGGAGAAGGCAGCACTGAGAATTCCCTCAGTGCCACAGCAGGGCAGGATCAAACAGCAGCAGCAAGGAAGGGACCGTGGGGACACGGGGAAACAGAGGGAGATTCTGCTCAAAAGGAGGAAAATACCTTTGTCTTGCTTCCCTTACTGATGGTGTGATGTTCCTGCTTTTGGGCAGCAGGGTGTGATGAAATGCATCAGATCAGCTCTCTGGTCCATGTGTTTGTCTGGGACAGCACCACTTCAGAAAAAGATGCAAAGGCTGCACAGCACAATCGTTCACCTCAGCCCGCTGTCAGGGCTGCACTAACTGTCCGTGCAGCGCCCCAGGGTTGCTCCTGCTGTCGTGGCCTTTGGGATGACCTGTGGCACTGAGTTCTGCCACTTGTTCTCTGAGTTCTGCCACGTCCCCTCCTGGTCTTTCCTGTAGAAAAGCATAAGCTGTTATGTATTCTGTACCTTCCTCAAACTGCCAGTATTTCAGAGATATTTCTATTCTATTGGATTTTTTTTTTATTTTTTTTTTTTTTTTACATTTCAGATGCCCAAATTTCTCATGGATATGTGATTTCCTACAGTGAAATTTCATATTGCAACTGTCATGAACTTTAGGGTTTGCTTCTGCTGCAGGTAGAAACAACCCTTGGTAAACTGTTTCTTCTGTGTGAAAAGCCTTAGAAGGAGGGAATATGTTCCTTATAAATGGCGTTATGGTACTTTGAGGTTTTTAGAGTTAAAACCAAAATGTAGAAAGAGAACAATCAGTACAAAGCTTGTTCCACTAGAGACTGGTTTTACTTCTGCCCTATTGTCAGTGTTCTTCCTCTCTGCTCTCCTCTTTCTGCTTTTTTTCCCTGCCCTCCTTCAACCCTCCTGTACACAGTGTGCCAGAGTCACTTCATTCTTCATTCTGGTCAGCCTTTCTTAAGCTTTCTGTGCATCTGGACTTAAGGAACAAGTTTGGCTCTACCTGGAGGCCACAGTAGGTGAAGCCCATCTCCTTAGTTCTGAGAAAAATCCTGCTTCCCACTGTATCTTTTTTTTTTTTTTTTTTTTTGTACTCACCAGCACTTTCTCAAAAATGTCTTCCACACAAATTTAGAAGCTAAGAGGAGTGGTGTTCTCTGCCAAGGGAGCAGGGGATAAAAGGACTCAGAAATCCAGGCATCTGTTAATAGCTCTGCAACCAGATTGTTACATGACTTTGTGAAAGGCTCATAACCTGTCTCTATCTCCCTTTCTGCTACTAGAAAATGTGTAAATAATACTTTTCTCACCAGCTTAATTAGTAGATGCCCACAATGCATGAGAAAAAAAAATTGCTGTGTTTTTCAGAGTTAATTGCAGTGATGTACCAGAAGCCCATAAGCTCACCCTTCTGAGAACTGTCTGTACTGACTGCTGCCAAGTGTTTTCTTCAGGTCACAAATTTATGAAAACTCACAGCTGAATTCCTTCTGTTGAAGATTGCAGAAGATTTAAACAAATTACTTATCATGTCTGTATATCTCAGGAGATTAATGGTTAATCCAGGATCTAACAAAAGTAGACTCTTTTCTTCCATCTGGTATTATCCACTATCCAAGTTAGCTTGAATTTCATTCCAAAAGGACAACTGATCAGATCACCAACAAGCATGGAACCCCTTATACTGTTATTAGTTTGTTACAGATAATATAACAGCAATTTCTTATGCAGCTAAGCATATTTGTTCATTTAATTTCCTTTTTAGAGTATCTTTTGGGGTGGATCTGTCAGTTATAAGCAATCTGCCAGAACTGTGATGCTCATTGGTCTCTAAATGTGTCTTTGGGTCAGCTCCACTACACCCCAAGCCAAAAGTTCCAGAGGTGTGGCTTGTATCCTGGCAGGGGACAGCAGGCAGGTGGCTATGGCTGACACAAGCTCCATTGGTGGCACTGACTTGAGCTCCTGTGTCAGGGCAAGAAATGTTCCTTTTCCTGCCCCTTCCCTTCGCTGTTGTTGAGTGGCTCTTTTCATCACAAGGCTTCGTCCCACCTCGGCACGCCGTCCCTTTCACACCACTCTCTGCTTCTGCTTTGAGGGTGCAAGTGCAAGTGTTTGGATCCCCACAAGCATTCAGGGCTCAGCAGTTACCACCTGAAGCAGAGGGAGTACCTATCAAGTAATAATTATGGGTGTTTGCTCCCTGTTTCACAGTGCCTCTTCTTGGATTTCTTATGGAGAGCTTTGTTAGTTCAAGGTATGGCTGTTTCCCTTGCTGCTACTGCTGCCTTCAGGGAGTGGCAGGTTTCCTGACTAGGTGAATAAAATAGGAGGTGGAGGAGGGATTATCACATGCTCCAGGGTGCTCTACCAATACAGAAGTCAAGAAAGGCACAAAATTAATAGTGGAGAAACCAGTGGAGATTCCTGTAATGCTTGTTGAAGTAATTGAGAATAATGTTTTGAGTTTGAAGCCAAAGGCTTTGTCACTGGTAATGGAGGAGGAGTCCTGAGTGATGATCTCATAGCTCCTGTCTGAGCTGGAGACAGTTCTTGCTTTGCACATTCAGAGGGGGAGGAAGAATGGCATTGCTGATATTCCCCAGGTGCTAACCAGGGGTAGAAGTGGTGTCTTTTTATGGCAAGCACCATATGGGATTCCTTTGTACTAAAACAAATGTAGCAAGGGCTGTACTAGGTCAAATCAAGCCCAGCATCCTGTCTCAAACAGTAACCATATGTCTAAGCCACTTAATATCAAATCAGACATGGCAGTTTTAAATTCAGTATGAGCTTGCAGAGGAGATGGAAGCTTCCTTCCTTTTTATGAAACCATTCCTCTATTTCCTTCTCTGTGTATTCTTTTAGCACCCTCAGAAGCAATCTAATGTTCAAGATGAAATTAACAGGATTCCCCCTGCTGTTCCTACTGAATTCAGTTAATATAATGAGTTTATTGTTGAATTAAGCAAAATAAAGCCTGCCATGTCACAAAAATAGCACTGAGATCTCATAATTACCACCTAATAGCCAGTGTCTGCACTATGGGCTTATAACTTAAATGGTGGAGAGTATGTGTCTGTCACACAGTGTTAAGTATTCCTCATAAGAGCTTTGGACACATAATCAGTCAGAAAAACAATGTGCCTGTGACATAAAAGTCAATAATTTTATCTCCAGTGTAGTAAATTAATTTCCGTGGGCCTTTCTTACTTTGCCTGTGTATGCTTAAAAATTCACAAGGTGTTTTCATGACTCAGATAATCTGCATTTTCCTACTGCTTGCTGAACTCAAATACTTCTGAAGAGCTGTGGCTCAGACTGCTGGCTCAGTGGAACATTCCCTGTGATGTTTATGGTAACACAGAAGGGTTCTGGAAGGGGTTGGGCCACACCTTCTGGCAGCACCATCCACTGCTGTCCCTACTTGTTCAGCATCTCTGCTTTTGAATTCTTTCCTACACCTCTGTAGTTCTATCCTATCGTAAGGAAGTTTTGCCTTTTTTTTAATTAGATTGTTTTGTTCTACCATCTGTTACTTCTCTGCCCACAATATTCATTATCCAAAAGTTCTCTTACGGTTTTTATTTTGCATGTGCATGCCTTCTTTTTATGGCCAAATGCAAAAGCCAGCTACAAACAAAATGTTTGTGTGTTCTCATGTTGATTCAAGTATCCAGAGCTCTGAGGTCATAGGACACTGATATCCATCAGTGGCTGCTGGACTTGTACCAAGAGACTGGCACTGCTCAACATTATCATTGGTTGTTTCTTAATTTAATTTTACACACTTCTGTTGGGCTTTTTTCTCCACCTCTGTTGTTTTCTGTGAAATGCCTGCAAGAACTGCAAAGATTTTTGGCCTTGGGACTTGTTCAGACCGGGAAAAAAATGCAAGATTTCGTTTTGCTGTTTGTTGTACTTGGTTCTGATCTCAAAATGAGAAGGCCTAGTTTGTGGGTTTGTAGGCTTGTTTACATTTTGAGAGGATTGTGGGGCTTGGATTTTGGTCCATCACTAATTGAAATCCCATTAAATGTAATGCCTGCTTTTGATGATTTTAATTTTGATTTAATTTAATGTTGTTTGGTTGGTAACTTTGAGACATGGGGCTTTGGCACCAGAACCTGAGGTGATTGCATAAGCCCCTCTGAAATGAAACTGCTGAGGAACTGCTCATGCTTGCTCTTACATGGGAGTTTATTTAATCTTTGGAGACTAATGTGTAGCTAATGTCATTACCTTCTTTTAGGCTTTATTTTTAAAATACTAAAAAAAACGCCCCACTCAAGCACTACTTATGGAAACTTATTTTTCTTTCCTGTAAAAGACCTCTGCAGGTTTCATGTGTTTTAGAATTTTCCACCAGTCAAGTGGCACAAACATAAAGGCTCTTAACGCTGTAGGCTTGCTATTCCAGCTGAAAAATGGTTTGAAACATTAACTGTGATACAGGAAGTTGCTTTTCTAATCTCTTAAGTGGTTCTAAATCTCTGATGCAGGGGGTTTTTTGTTTTTTTTTTTTGTTTTTTTTTTTTGTTTTTTTTTAATTCTTACCTCTCTTGCCCTCCCCAGAAATCCATCTGCCACTCAGCTGATTGCAACAGTCTTTGCAATCAAGGCCTGTTTAGATTTTGCTCGTGAAAACAAGTGTGAAATCTATGGCCACAAGCCAGTCCCTGTCCCGTAAGGCTGAGATTGCTGAAGTCTTCCTGGAAGCTGAAAGAAAATGAAAAAGGAGAACAAGCCTGTATATTCATAAAAGTAGATCTCTGAATGGATTACTTTTGTTTAAGAATGGGTTATTTGCAGGTCATCTCCAAATGATTTAAACCTTGCCTGTGAGGTTCTCCTCTCCCCTTGAGAGGTTCGGGGCTCCTGAGAGTAGAGTGTGCAGAGTTGGAAGCCTGGGGCTTCTCTTGCTGCCTTGGTCACTGAGCTGCTGGGTGGCCGTGGGTGAACCATCTGACCTGGATTTATGTCAGTCCCCACGGGCAGCTGCCGTGGGGTTCTGTAATAGGTGAGGGTGACTTGTTGGGAGTAGAAGCTGGCTTGCACTGTGGTGATTTGGAGTGCAAGGTTAAAATCACAAGTGCAGAACAAATTGCAGGAACTCATAGAAATTTATGTGGCATCCCCAAAGGAGCTTCGACTCCATTTGGAATATGAAGTGTTTTGTCTTAAATGTACTGTTGTACATTCCTTGAGGCAGACATTCACTTACACTGGTACAGTGATTAGCTCCAGTGCAGCCTTGGCATGTTATCATTAGTAAATCAGTTCTTTAGGGGCAGAACTCCAAATAAGAGAGTCCTGAGCATTCAGGTCAACAGGAGAGGTAATATGGAGAATTTTTCAATATCTTAGCAGCGAGAGATTCAGTTATGTCTAATTTTTCTCACAAACTTTCTCACCAGACCAAGTCTATCAAACAGCTTTGCCAAATTCCTTGCTATTGCCATGGAAATCATACTGTTTTATTGCTTGAAAATAGCATACTCCATTATGTGTGATGATATGAGGGTTTACAAAGGAAACCACAGTGCAGTCTGAAAACAGAAGGAAGTTCTGTGTGGAGAATGTTTTACAAGAAGCCTTGGAGTGTGGATGCTGGCCCGCTGACCTACCTAGGCCTGTCATTCTGTACGTGCATCTGCTTTTCTTGGTGAAGTTTGGCCCTTGAAAGAAACTTCCTTGGCCCTGTGTGGTTGTTCAGACATGGTCAGCAGGCCCCAGGCTCTGTTTCTTCTTTGAGCTAAAATGTCAGGTCCTTTCTCTCAGGATTTAAGAAGTTTTATGCTTTTTTCTTTTTTTGTCCTCTGTCCTCCTCAATTACGTCTATATATTTTTTCTTTCAAGCTTTCTTCCTCAGCGCTTGACAAGGATTGTTCTGTGTGGCTCCTTTTACTGTGGAATCAGGAAATTAGCAAAAGATGATGCACTTTTTCATAAGACTTTTTAGGGAAGGGTGGGTTTACAGTCCTGATATGGCACTGGTTGTTATTTACACCTTCTTTGTGGGTGTCACATGTTTGTTTTTCTTCCTCGGGGGAATAAAAAGTGGTAGGTGAAGCAGGTGAAATATTTGAGGGAGAGAACTGCCTCAGTGAATGTGCTGCCTGGAAGGGGAAGCAGGCACAGGGACAGGCATGGACTGTTCTCCACACGCTGTTCCCTCACAGGAGGCCCTTAGCTCAACTGAGGAGAGACAGACGAGAGCTCTGGAGCCAAACTGGGACTCCTGGCAAACATCAGAGCAGGCTGAAAATACCACTTTGAGTTAGACACAGTGATACAGTTGGAGGTGTGACAACCCACACAGAGCAGTTTGAGCAACTGTGCTGGGGAAAAGCGTTGGGTTTATCTACTGTTAAATAAGACAACATGTCTAGCTCTGAGACAGGAGGAAGGATGGAATTGGCGTGGGGAGCAGAGAGCATGAAGAAGAAGAAGAAAATCTTCTCCAAGGTCACCTTTTACCACAGGGATGGGAGATTGAAGAGGACTTTCTTGCTGCTTTTGATGGCTAAAAGCTGCTGCAATCCTGGCAAATCTCTCAGGAATGGTTCAGGAAGATCTGCTGCCATACCTGGGGCAGACAGTCATTTATCTGAGATGCAGTGCTCTGGCTGCTAACAAGCAGCTCAAATTGGCTTATTTTTTCACAATTGTCACAGAGCCAGCCACATTGTCTCAGCTGTGTGCCTCTGAACAGGGAAATACAAACCCAGCAGAAGTTTTGGAGTCATTATTCTTGTGTGTTTCTTCTCCTCTCATCTTGTCCTTTTTCCTTTTTTTTTTCCCTTTTCCTTCAACAATGTTCATAACCCTCTTTTCCTTTGTTATTTTGAAAACTCTGACTTTTTCCAGTCTCTTTTCCTACAGGGAAATGCTCTGTCCTGACAGTATCATGTCATAATATCCACTGATAAAGACCTGAAATTACCTAACTCCTACATACTCTAAATCCTGGTTGAGCCCTTGCTAAAGTGTAATATCTTTATGGCACCAAAGAGGGTTTCCTGCTGGAGTTGGAGGGGAGGATGAGTTAAAGTGACTGATGAAGCACTCCCTGTTGGGGTGGTGATGATTGAATTATAAGTCTCACAAGCTGCCTAGCCTCCTTCCCACAAAGGCGTTTCTGTCAGGGTCTACACAAGAAAAGATTCTACCAAGAATGCCAACCAACTTCTGCTTGAGCTGTGTGGGATGTTGTGAGGACCAAGACTGCAGCTGTGCTCTGACACCTTCACCTGCCAAGCACCCTGTTGTCTCCTAGTCTGGGATTGATAGCAACTGGCTTCTGGTTTGCACCCAGAGAGTGAGTCTGTCAGTGAAAGGCCATGTAGCACACAGCCACCACGTGGTGTTTGCACATCACTTTGTGATGGGTACAGGTCTTTCCAAATATCTCATCAAGTTAAGTGGCTTGTCCCAGGTCAGCCAGCAGGTTGGAGACAAAGCCAGGTATGCTATAAAAACCATCTTGGGCCCCAGACCAAATGCTTCTGGGCATGAGCTAAAGATTAGAGTTTGCCAAGTCTCCTTTACAGCTCGTTTTCCAGGGATCAGCCCCTTCTCTCCCCTCTCCCCAAATTTGCATCAGTTGCTCAGAAGTGGGAATGAACTGTTTGGGGGTTGGTGGCAAAGGGGAAAGTTCCTACTCCCCTCTGAGGCTGCAGTGAGGAATTTCTGACAGAGCTCTTGGAAGGTAATCTTACCCTGTGTTAAGGCAGTAACATTTTCTATGCTGTAATGGTGAGTGAGGTAGTGGTGGAACTGACAGGGTGATGATGCTGGTGGTGTTTGGAGACAGCAGCTGTACAGCTGGCAGTCACTAAAACAACAGCTAAAGTAAATCATTGGGAGGAGCAGATCCAGGGACATGCTTGGGAGCGTTTGCCATGAAGATTTGTGCTGTAGGACTCGGTCACAGGTGCTGTGCCTCAGGTGTCACTCAGTGTCAGGCCCCAGTTCTGACATCACATTGAGTGGTCTTTAGGAAGCTGTTACAATGAAGGGGAGAACAGAAGTTCCTCCATGTGGAAAGAACTGTAAATGTAGGTACTTGAAGCTTGAGATTTATTGGTAAAGTGAGTCCTAACTATAGAGGAACTGTAATAAAAGATGGTATTGTGTTTCTTCTCAAATTATTTCCACTACATTTGTCCCTCACCAGCACTGATGTGCCACTCTGCTGTCCTTGAAAGCACCTACCACTTTTTCTTTATATTTCCTAGTGCCTATTTTGGTTTCTTGCTCTTAAACTCCTGTAAGTAAGCTGTTTATAATTTGTACAGATAAACTTAGACTAAGCACAAAGGGAATGTGTAGTTGTTAAAAATAAATACCAATTAGGTAACTTTAGGACACATATTTTGTCTGTTAGGGAAGAAGTATTTATTGTCACATTTTATTCTAATTCAGTAGATGGGTAAAGGGATGGCTCCCAGGTAATGTTTCTAGTGACAAAAGTCCTGCAATCATAATATTTCAATCCCAGTGACTTATGAGTTGTTAAATTCAGCTTGGTATTGTTGGATGCACTCAATAGCCATCAGTTTTCTTGTAAAGGTCTTTGTTAAGTAGCAGGATTTTTTATGATTTTGGTTTTTTGTGGGAAGGAGTTGATGAGATGATCCTTCTAGGACTTTTCATATTTACAGCTAAAATGAACTATTCTACTCAAAATCAGTAATGAATGCTTACATTTAAAGAGAAAGAACCATTTTGATTTCCTCAGTCAAGTGAAATTCTTATTTGAGAGATTGTATTTTAATCCATCTTCCTTTCTAATTAAGGTGATTCTGAAAGCTGTTCAATTTCTGAATGGGCATGTATTAGTCAGTAAGGATCTCATTATGGAGTACTCCCACTCCTAAATATATGCTTGGCAGTCTGCTTTGCATTTCAGCTTCTTAGGTATTTTTATAACTTACTGCTAGAATGTTGCAGTGGTGGAAAATTACTCATTTACTGGCTACTACTGATTAAATTATTAGCCAGACAGAACACTTGAATATGATGTGGCCTGAGAGCAGTTGTGAAATGTTGAAACATGGGCTGTTAACTGTAAGACTGGTGGTTCAAGCACATGCAGGGACAGGTTTTCCTTGCCCTGCTCATGGCAGGGAGGTCTCTAAGATCCCTTCCAACTCAAACCCTGCCTCAGAACCCTGTTCTGAAACACCAAACTCATAAAGGAGCCTGGTGTCTCACATCAGTAAATGGAAGTTGCCTCAAAATGTACCTGAACAACGGCTTGCGATGTGTGTGGGAGAACATGTGCTGCTTCTGAAATGTTTATGGCCAAGGCAAGAGCTTGATAGTGGAGTTGCAGTCATCTGTGTGGTATCTGGTGGGCACCCTTCAGTTCCAGCTGGGCAGGGGGGTGGGACAGGCAAAAAACTACTTTTGTTGGGTCCTGGGACAGAGCAAAGGGATGTGCACAACAACCAGGTTTGGCTCAGGCCTCCTGAAGACCAGTGTTTTCCTCTTTTAGATGGCACCTTGAAGAGAATAGGTTGCTCTTATTTAACAGCTCTAATTATTGGCAGGGATTTATAGTAGGTGCTACCAGAATTGCTTGTCTAAATCTCTTGAAAACTCAATTTAAATCTGTTAACTGTGAAATCTGATTTTGTTGTTGTCGTTATGATTTGTGGCAAAGGAAATCAGTGTGATTTAGGATTCGGTGCAAAGGAATGACAGAGATGAAAAAGATGTAAAACAGTGATGTGGAAATGTGGAACAAGTCTGTGCAGTGAACAGCACAGGCAAAGCCTGCATATGAGGAATACACACATGGTAAGGAGCAGAACTCTGTGGAAAGGGAATTTGGGAACTCCTTACCCATTGACTCATTTCCAGACCCTTAATAAGGTTTTAATAGGTTCTGTTCAAGCTGACTTCTTGAGGGATTGATACAGAAAAAGCATAATTACCACAAATCCATAATGGTTCTGCATGTTGTAGGCATCTGAATAAAGAAGGGTGGCAGAAGGGTGGCCCTTGTCTTCACTGCTGTTCAGCAGGACAGGGCACCTTTCTCTGAGATCAGTTCTGGCTGTGCTCGTACCCCTGAGAGCAGATGGGGTCACTTGAGTGTTGCAGGACCCAGTTGCAGGGGTGCAGCTGGGGTGGAGAGCTTCCTGCTCACCATGAGAACTCTGACTCTAAGGGGGCAAATAAAATGGATTTTTTCATATTGTTGTGATCACTTCAGATGTGGTGACATCTGATAGCAACTTAGGATTTTAGTGATAGAATCCACCTTCGTTTTCTATTTACTTCTTCTTTGTCTTGACTCACGGAGTTCCCATCACCGAGAAATTACTTACTTTTTTATAGGAAATGAGTGTAGTGGAAATTAGAGTGATACTTATTATGCTACAAAGACCTTTAAAAATAACTCTTGTGCAGACTCAGACCAAACAAATAAAAAGAATTATTTGTAACCTATATGCTTTAAGTGGCAGCTAGTGTTTTAGGTATTGAGAAAGCATAAAGCTTGCTTCTGTTTATAGTGTAATTTAAAATTGCCTGGATGTAATGAGGGTGTTTGATCACAGGCTGGAAGAGTGTTCTAGGTGGAACAGTCTTCCCTATTTTCTTAAATGTGTAAAATCTGGAGGAAAAACTTGAAGCACTTTAGTTGAGTCATCTGACACAGCAATAGGGTAAAGACTTTTAAAAGTCTGCCTGTAAATAGGATTATTTACCCTTTCCTACCTCAGAGGATACAGTTCTTTTCAAAGCCTTTGAGCATGTCATATCTTAAATAGATGCTGAATTATATTAAATAATATGAAACTATGCGACAGTAAATACAATATAATGAATGTGACCTTGAACTGCCTTTGAGGATGGAGTGTTCTCTGAGAAAAGCTTTTTCTTTCTCCTCTGATATCAAAAATAATTCATGTAGTGGAGCTATTCTGTGGAATTGTTTGTGTTGATATTCCGTGTGTAGATTCTTTAAGCACATTCTTTCAGCAAGCACATGGGAAATGAGCATTTACAGAAGAAAGGTGAGTGCAGTGAATATTTTTTCCTCCCCCTTCCCTTGCAGTAAGTAGATTCTGCCAAAGGGCATACATCCAGTTCTCTGTAATCCCGCTGTTCTGGGGTTGGGTTCTCACCTGGAACCAGTGGCAGAAGGGGAACTTTGCATATTCTTTACTGTATTTGCTGGAAAGTCTTTTTGGAGGATTTTTTGGATGTTGTTTTGCTCATGCTTTGGGTTTGAGTGGCAAGGTTTTGGTAGTGGGAGAAGGTGCCAGAAGCTTTCCGTGTGTCTGACAGAGCCAATGCCAGCTGGCTCCAGGATGGAGCTGCTGCTGGCCAGGCTGAGCCCATCACCAGCCATGGTCGTGCCTCTGGGATAACAGATCCACCAGGAGGAAAAACCCAGCACAACAGCAATTGCAAACAGGGAGGGGAGTGAGAGTATCTGAGAGAAACAGCCCTGCAGACACAAAGAGCTGAGGGTGAGTCTGCTTGGCCCTGTGGTAAATGGTGAGTGATTCCTCCCTGTCCTTATCTCAACCCTTGAGGCTTCCACTGTTGCATATTTGGACCAGTGTAATATGTACCATACACCGAAATCTGAAAGTTGTTTTTGCACGTTTTGAATTTTCATTTCTTAAATATACGAAGGATAACACAAAGCTTTTAAGAACAGTAGTGAAATAATCATTTAAATACACAAAATCTTTGCATAAGTGTAACACAGTTTTGTATCTTGACATGCAGATAAAGATTCTAACTGAGCTCCCAGAAACTTTTCCAGTATCTTTTCTGATCTTGGAAAGCAGTGATACTTTACAGTCCAGTAAATTCAAATGAGACGTTTCCAAATGACCAGTGTTAGCAGTATGACCAAAATAAGAGAATTCTGTGTGACTTCTCTTAAAACTACTTGGTGATTTATAATTCAATACATGTAATATAGCAAGGAAGCAAAGTAATTACTGAATTCCAGAAGTAAAAGTATGTGATTTCCTGACTATTTCATAATTTAGAAGATTTTTCCATACACTCTGTGATCTGTAAATATGTGAAAGATGTTTTGAGAGGAACATAAAATACCTAGCAAAGTACTTGCAAATTTTGCTTCAGGTACTTCCTACCTTATGGGTTTTATCTCTGAGCATCTTGGTGTATTTAAGTTATGGAAGAACTGGTTTACCATAATTGAATTCTGATTGCCAGGATTAGGCAATTCTTCCATGTGAAAAACACTGAATGTCAGTCAATCCCAAAATACTTGGCTGTTTGGAATCCACTGGGCAGTTAAAAGACCTTTAGCTTGTTCAGATCCACAACCCAGTGCTATGTAAATACACAGCTCCTCCTAAGCTGACATGAAGGTGTTTTAAGAATAGTTTCAGTTGTGCACTTCAACCCTGATCTGCCATTGTGGATGATACTCTGGGAAAGAGACTCTTGACCCTCTCTGCAATTCAAGATTGTTTGTTTGATGTACCTGCTTCAAAATGTATTTGAATTGAACCTTGATTTAGATGATTGCTCAGGACACCTTTGAAAATGAGCTTTAGCCTTGGTAAGGAAGGGTGAGGGAAATGGGAAGAATCTTTTACTCTCTTTCTAAAAGTCAGAATGCTTTAGCAAATCCAAGCCTGATTTGTGTTGGTGGTGGACACACTGGGGAGATCCCCATGAAGTTTCTAAAATACAAAAAGAACTGAAGTAGCAGAGTAAAAAAAGGTGCATATTAATCCCTGCCTTGATGATAATCTGCATCCTTTAAAAATAAGTTCCATGATTCTCATCCTGTGTAAAATCAGAGCAGGCTAAAGGGGTTTCATAGCTAGAAGAGATGGGCTGTAAGGAATCAGAGCAATCAGGATTGCAACAGGAGAGGAAAAGGGAAGATGCAGAACATCATAGTGTCCATGTGTGCTGGTGGCCTGTAGAGCTCCTGAATATCATGGACTTCTTTTGGTTTGTTAGTTCAGGTAATCCATGGGCTTCAGAACTGAAGATGCTCTCATTGTGAATGACAAAGCTCGTTTAGATCAAATGGAGAGATTTCTGAAGCAGATTTCTCTCTCTTTATGCAGAACTGTTGGTAATTAAAATGTGTATTTTCCAGCTGAGAGGAAATGTGGTTACTACTCAGGCTTAACTATGATGCCATATTTATTAAGTAAAATATTTGTTTTATTTTATTCATTACTTTACTTATTTAATAGTGTTAAATAACCAAAGTACGGCGCAACATAGGCTGTTTAAGGCAATAGTAATTATTCTCATGTGACTGCCTAAGCAGCTACTTGTTTTTTCCCCTATTGGAGAGGAGGGTGGTTTGAAGACATTTAATGCTGCTACATTGAATCTGTAGTGTAACCATTTCTCTTATTTGTGAAAGCAGGGTGGTCATCTGTGACTGAATTCAGTTGTAATCTGAATGTTTATCAGGAATATGAAGTCACTAGCAAGCTGATTCTTTTCTAATTACCATTCAGGGATGAAAGACTTTGTTCACATCTTCGTTTACATTTATTTGATGTTGCAATATTTGGAATGTGTAAAATTCTCGTGCTGATTTGGTTTTTCCATTGTCCCCCTTTCGGCCACTCATGGTAGGCCTGTTTATCTATGGGAAGGCAGCTCTGGGATTGCTGTGGCTGTGTTGGCTCATGAGCCCTTGTTCTGCGGGTGTGAGTGAGCAGCTCGGCGTGGCTGGGGGCTGATGGGGCCCGGCTCCCTCCCTCCTCCTGCCGGCCCGGTGGGGTCCGAGCCTGTTTCCACCCCTCCACCCTCCTGCAGCTGCCGCACAGGGGTGACTGCCAGCCCCCAGCCACCCCCCTGTGCTCCCTCCCCGCTTAATCCCACCATGTGCCTGCATGCTCAGCAAGGGGGATTACTTTAAGTCTGCATATTTTCATCTTTGCTGGGTCCAGGTCAATTTACTGGCTGGGCACAGTGAGCCAGGAGCAGATTGGTGTGGTGCAGAAGCAGCCAGCTGAACTTTGATGAAAGGCAAGGCATCAATTTGAGATGTTACAATGTTTACAGGTTCTGCTGGATAAATCACACACAATCCAGGCAAAATAAACAGCCAATTTTTCTTCTTTTCCTGCTTTGTGGCAAGGTGATTATATTTAAGAGAAGTGTAGGAATTTCCATCTTACCAGTGACACTATATGAGAACCTGCTTAGCACTGAATAGTGACAGCAAATGCTGAAGTGGAAAAAATATTTTCATCCATCTGCGCTAATCTTCTTTTACTCCAAGATTTAACGGGGCAGGGGGTGGGGGAGAATGAGAGAGAGAGGAATCAGAAAAATCTTAAAAGCTTGGCTTAAGCTTTTAGCTTTGCCAGCTCATTCTCTAGTCAATGGAGAAAGTGCCAGACTTCTGCATTTGTAGTGGGGATATTGTAATTTTATTTGAACAGTGATGCCTGCAGACTTTATTACCAAAAATAAAGAACTAAATCGTGGTCTCTAAACATGAAGGGAGGAAGGAAAAAACCACAGCTGAGCAGAACTGATTGTTTTTTTTTAAAACCAGACTGGAATACACAGTGTACAACTGGAAAAAGGGTTGTTGAAAAACTGTACAAGTCTCCTGGTTATTTCTGTAGCTATGTAATTTAGGTCCTCCTATGCCATCACATCTGTGATCACCCATGCTATTGTGAAACTACAGACCTGTGCCTTGCTGATCAGATAACAAAGACAGAAGGATTTCAGTCTTGCACCTTGCACTGTCTTTGCTTTTACCTGGTTAGATATTGCATTCTCAAGGAGTTTTTCAGCTTGGAAAACCTAGAGTATTTTATTTCTTTGTAGGTGTTGGATCAGATCTGTGTCTCATCTTGCTTACTCAGGAACACTCTTTCCTACCCAAGGGCCAGGCTGTCCTTGCAGCCACAGGGAAGTGTTACATTTTATAGTGGCATGGGCAAATCTTTGCAGAATTCTTAGAAAATCAGCTGATAGCTAAGAAGGGTTTTGTTGCTGGGGTATAGAACAAATTAATAACAAAATTGCTGGGAAAGAAAAAAATTGAGAATGGCCAACTTCTCAGAAGTCAGTCTCTCTTCTCCCTCAGGGTGGGTCAGCTAAAAATATTTCTGTGTTATTCTACTTAAAGGAAGGTCCAGGCAAAGAACCAGAGGTAGGACAACAGGAACAGAAACATCTGTTTGAATTAATCTTTGAAAAAATAACTCACCAATCCATAGAATATATTTTAAATGTTGTTTTAGTTTGGATGTTTTCATCTTTCCACATCTCTGCTCTTTTCCCAATGTTAGCTGGGGGGATTTTTCTTCATTCTGTTTGGCTGTGAGTATTTCACTGGATATTTCTGCTTCCTTTTTCCTTCTGGTAAGGAACACAAGAAGGCCTACCTAGAAATTCGGCTTTAAGGCCCTCAGGCATTTTTGTTGTTTCTTTGGGGGTTGTTAGGGCTTTCGGAATTTTTTTTCATCCCTACTAATGAAGAAGTGAAACATGGCTCAGATTTAATGAAAAAAATAGCATAATAGATACATCAGTGTTACATATTTAGACAGAGTTAATAAAGCAGCAAGGCAGTGTAATAGCTGTGTTTCAGTGAGGCTTGAAACTCAAAATCATGCATGTGCAATTAGTCCTGATGAGTTTTGTGATGGTTTGGTTTTTGAAGTGATTGTCAAGTAAGTTGTGAAACAGGAGTCCTGGATTTTCCCATGTGCAATAAAGATTTGAGCTTGAGAATTTCAGCATCTTAAGCTATTGCAGATTGTACATGTAGACTGAGAGGCTGTTTTTGAAAAAAATCTCTTATTTCATGTTATTCAGTTAGGTTGCAATTTTCATCATCATTAATATCTGTTCTAACTTGGGTAGATTTGGTACAACCGAAATAATTTCCAATAGGTAATGTACTAAGTGGGCTGAGGCTTTGCTGTGTGATGACAACCCCATTGAAGGAGGGATGCTTCTCTTCAGTGCCTGTTGGCAAAGTGAAGTCCTGAGACCTGGCTGGTTTTACTGCACTGACTGATGGTTTGACAATTTGCATTGCACCACTACTAAGATATACAGCTTCAGGGTGCAAAGGGAAGTTCCTTGGTTCATTCTGTGCTATTGGAGACACGTAGAGAAACATTTCTCTTCTCGTTTTCATGCAATAATACCTGCTGCTTAATTTACCTTGGCTTTAGAAGTGTCAATATTTAAAGTGCTGTTACCATTGTGACCCACAGCTGGTGGGCCACATTTTCTGCTGTGTATTTTCATTTTGCTTGGTGAAGTAAAGATCATATCTAACACAGGATATAGAATTACCCAGTGCTGCCCTTCAATTCACCTATAGTCATTCAACTGGTCCCACCTGACTGTTGCTTTCTGAGAAAGTTAGAAATAAAATGTTTTTCTTTGAATGCTTGAAGGTGTAATTTTGTATTTATTGCTGTTCCTCTCTGAAGAGGAATGCCAAGAAAATTGTCTCCAAATCAAGTTGTGAGGTTCCTGTAGTTCACTACTGAGAGTAGGATCACACGAATGCTTTTTTTTTCTTCTTCCCTGGCCCTAGGAGGCCTTTGGCTCCTTGGGACTGAGATGTTGATGGTTTTCTGCTCATTTTTGTTGCCCAGAGAATCGAGGTTGCTATCTTGACAAGATTAAGACACCCCTGCAATGCAAATCTCTGCGGGACAATTTCACTTGATCATTGAGAGACATCTTACTGTCACTTCAGTTGATACTTCAGACATCACTTATGCCATCCCCAAGTCTACCATCACTTCCTTCCCTTCCTTTGGATGATAATTAAAAGAAAAATAGTCATACATTCAGGACTTCAAGGTCCAACTTGGCAGTAAAAAGTGTAACTGCATTTGAAAGAATTTGTGTTCAGGACATAAACAGAGGGGGAAATGTGGGGGGGGGTTTTGCTTTTATGTGTTACATACAGCAGGTGTGAAGGATTTGTTTGTTCAATTGATTTTTGGGGTTTTTTTTCTTTGTTTCTCAGTGGAGTTTTTTTTCTTTGGGTGTTGGGGATATGATATCAGCCCAGGAAAACAATCTAGCTAGTAATTGCCTTGTTGTCTTTGATAAAACCACTGGTTGCAATGTTTGTTTGCTTTTGCTAAGAGCTTTGTGAACCTCTGTTCTCATTCCTTTGGTTCTAATCTGAGGCTTTGTGCTTTTGGGACAAATAGTCTGAAGGTTGATGTTTTGCCAAAATGAACACTAGAGCACTTGCAAAACGAATTAAAATGAGAACTAATGAAAGCCACTTTGCTTCTGAATGAGGAGTCTTTCAAAGAATTCAATGATCTTTAATACATAGTAATTTTCACTTTAGTTAATTTGATTTAACTTCAATTGAATGAGGCTGTGCAAACAAGCACCAAGGCCCATTGATTTTCTGTGGGACTCAAGCTCTTAAAGTACTTGGAAAAATGAAAAGGGTGAATTTGAAAATGTTGACTGCTCTGGTCCTTGGCTTAAGAAACTCTTCAAAATAGTGTTTAGTTTTTATAGTACCTTCGACAGTTCTATTTTTAGGATTTTCTTTCTTGTCACTGTGGGATCCATCATGGCCACTCAGAAGCTGCTGATGCCACCGGCTTGGAATTCTGCTCCAAAAGTGGCAGCCCCCACATATCAAAAGGACTTATCCTCATGTGCTTGATATAATTAAGCTGCTGGAAGAAAGAGTGTAGGAGAGCCTTGGTACAACATTTACATCCCTTGTTCTTGTAAAAATTAGCTGGGTTCTGAATTATTTACACCACTGATGGAAATACTTATCAGCAGAAGAAATGAATTGCACATCATCTAGATAGATATGTCTGTGTCCTACCTGTTTTCTATTTGTTGTAGATGTATGGAAACTTTATTCCTTGTCTTGTTACTATTAACAGTGATTTTAGTGTTTCTAATAGCTTTTGTGATGGATTGCACTGGTGCAGAGATGTGCAGAGCTACAACTGCACAGTGACATGAGGAGGGATGGATGGAGTGTTACATCAAATGGAGTTGGTGGTACTGTGTGTAATAAGGCAGGAAATCCATATACTGTTAGTGAGCTCACAGTTGGCCATGGGTAATTGAATAATTGGTCCTGCACGTGGCTGGAAGGCCATGCTGTTAATTACTAATTTCTTTGCAAGATACAGAGCATCTGCTTGCTTTGTTTAGTTTTAATAGTCAGTGGTTGACAGAACACCTTCTGGGTTGTTTTAGATCCCTGAGATACTTATCAAAGCCATTTCTATTCTAATAAGCCATGTATCTAGATGCAGTGGTTTTAGGATCATTTGTAGATTAGCGCTCTCTCCAGTGTTGTTTTCCCGGGCAAACACAAAAGGTAATAGTGAGTACACTCAGGAGGTACCTTGAGAGGTCACTGGAGCCCTTCCTGAGCCTGAATGTAGCAACTTGATCTGGAAATCATTCCAGATCTGGCTAGCAGATGTGTGCCCACCTGAACTCCAGAGATGGGCAGCCTGTAGTTGTTCAGGTAATCCATGCCAGGTATTTCTGACATCTGATCCAAATTTGCTCTACTGAAGTTCAAGCTCAGTACTTGCTGTACTGTCTCCAGGTGTCAGGGAGCAAAAGGTGATGACCCTCTGGCAAGCTCTCAGTTATTCAGAAGCTCATGTAGTATTTGTCTAGCCTTGAGGTACCTAGACCATGAATCAAAGAGTTTTTTCCATGTTTCCTTATGTCCATATTTCCTACTCCTCTGTGCTCTTTCCAGCCAAGCAGCACCTTTTTTTCATATGCTTCTAGAAGCAGGAGATCCTTCCCAAAGAGTCTCTCTAGAGCTGCTTACACCACCTAAAGCTGAGCATTTTGCCTTTTTCCTTGCTGAATTACCATTCATTTCATATCACTCTTCAATTTGTGATCATTTCTCCTCTTTATTCATGCTGCATGTGACCCATCCCACATTTAGACTGTTGACACCATAGAATTATTGTGAAATACTGCTACTAAATGACTGTTTCCTAAACAATACCAGCAGAAGACTTAGTCCAGCTGGTAAAAACACATCTTCCTAGCATGCCAACATTTCTGTCTTCCCCAGACACTTGTTCTCCTCGTAAAATGTTCATGCTTAGATAGTTTGAATCTGACCCTTCCAACGTTCCCATAGTTTCAGTTGTCTAATTGGAACCAGTGTAGGACTGGTACATAATTGATGTGCAAGGTGCTGTGTGTCTGGGTTTGGAGTGTATTTAGTTTCCTGCTGATAATGCTAGGATTGATGAGTTGTATGGATCTGTCCAATGCTAAACCAGGAGGCCCAAGGATAACATACCTGTGTGTTGCTTCTCAAGACTTGTCTTTTAGATTTGTTGCTCTCCTCCCTTTTTTTGCTCCTGCTTTGTACCTTGTGTCATTTAGAAAAAATACCTTTTTTTCCTGCATTGAGAGTGTAGGGGAAAATACTATCCTTAGGAAATCACTTTTGATACATTGTTTGAGCAGAGAAACCTTTCACAGATGATTACTTGTTAGGGGAATTTAGCAGTCAGTCTTACTATTGACATCAACATTCATAACTCAGAAAAACTGAAAAATACATGATGTGTATTAGCTTGAAGCATCTTGACCTCGATGAGAACTGAGATGGGCTTTGTAACTATAAAAGAGAGGAGAGAGGGATCCTAAGGGCTTTAAAACCACACTTCTACACATGCTTGTATATCACTGATCAGCTTTTATTGTGTAACATTTGTAAATGCCACGTTAGTAAATGAATATGAGTCTCCATAGTTTCAATTTCTAACTAATTGTCTTTCCTAGATAATGACAGGGAAAAAATTCAGAGTGCACTCCTCTGTGGCCAGAAGCATTGCTCCCTGCCAGCAGAGCTCTCCCTGCATCAGATTCCAATGAGCTCAGACAGACAAATAGTGCCAGGGACCAGCTCCTCCCCCAGCTCCTGACAAGGCACCACTGGGGGTGGGAAAAGAGAAGACTTTGGTGGCTCCAGTTAAGAGTGGACTGATGAGATAGCTGGAAGAAAGCAAGAGACCATGACCTGATTCTGTGCTTCAGGAAGGAGGTGGATTTGTAAATAAAGTACCTGAGGCTGGTCTTAGATTATTATCAGTGAAGAGAAAGAAGGAGAAAAAACCCCAAACCCAAAAACCAACATTGAGCTGAAGCATTCATTTAAACACTCTAAAAGCAAAACAAAATTAAAATCACTCCTTGGCACAATTGTGAGATAAGACTAAGTTGGTATTTGGGAAAAGTATGTTTAATAGATGTTATATGAGACAAAATAATTGAAACCACTCCTCATAAATTTAATTTCTTAATTTAAAATTATATAAATTGTTTCTGTAAAAAGTATAAGAAAATCTACCGAAATCTTAATCATAAAAAAATCTACATGCAGTCTAAGTAAAAATGCCAAGGCTTTATCTGAGGCTTCAATTCATTTTGCAATATTTTGTGTTTTTAGAGCCTCTAGAGCAGTATTCATGTGCCTGAGCACTTTAGTTACAGCAAAAGTCTGTAGATTGCAGACCTTCTTGTGTTGGATTTTATTTTCAAATTATAGTAAACGAGGAGTTATAATTAGCAAGTGGCTTGTTGGAATTAGTGCACGGCTTTCTAGAGAAGCTGTAATTTGTAAATGAGGCTTGTGAATGTGGGAATGGACCCAGTCTCAACAGTACTGCTGTAACTAGCCTGCAGAAATGCATGTTGTGATGCAGCATCACCCAAATCAGCCTGTTTTGCCTGTCTTGCTTTCTTTTGTCTTCCTGGTTTTTGGAAGAGGCCCAGGTAAAACCTACATTGATGGTAGGGCTTAGAGTACTTTACTTGATTACTGGCAGCAGCTTATAATTGCACAGAAGTGTACTTTTTCACACACACACACACACACACACACACACACCCTCAAGGTGGGTGATGTATTTGGGGAAAAAATTACATTAGAAACTTGCAGCTGACAGTGCCTACAGTCAAGAAGTAATTAGTGCAGCAGCTGATAGGCCTTGCCCCAGCTCGTGTGTAGGTTACTGACCACAAATGCTTGGCTCTTGATGACATGGTTAATGGATCCTGTCTGTCATAAAACCTTAGATGGGGTTAATAGTATCAAAAAAAGAAAAAAGTTACACATTCTAATATAGTAGTTCTGTTAGTAATCAGATAGGAATTGAGTTGTTAAACAGTTATTAAAAATTTGTAGGAATATCTGCCAGGTCTGCTGCATCATGGATGGGGAATCAGGCCTCCAGTACTGTAAGGAAAAATTTGTGACCTCCTGCATATATATTATCTCAGTCTCAATTTAGTAACTTCCCTTACTCAATTTAGTTAGCTCCCTTGCAGCCCTCCAAACGCATTTAGTGTCCTCTGGAGCCCTTTCTGGATATGACAGCCATACAAAATGCAGGCCCTGGCAGCAGAGAGGGTTTCCTTCCTGCTCAGAGCAAGGGCTGCCTTCTTCACACTGCACAAAGTGGAACTAGGAGTGGGAATGCAAGAGAGGAAATCTGTAGGGAAGTTGAATGGTAAATGCTGACTTGAAGCAGCATCAACGTTATCGCATGGAACTGAAGGAAGGTCTCCAGAAAATGTTCCATCCTGCTTCCTTCCATGAAGTTCCATCCTTCCATTAAGTTATAAAGTCACCTTAATGAGCAGCAAACCAAAGGTTGCCAGGGATGGTTGTGACTGATTGCTGACAGAGTTGTGGTTGCTGCAGCTGGCCAGGCTCCTGCTGGCAAAAGACATAATATCTATTGCTACAGGTCATATAATGGTAAATGAACACTTACTGCCTCTGTGGCAAGTGGATTGATTGTTGTGTCCACCTCCAAACAGGTCTGCCTTTGTTTTACAAGTAAATGTATTTGCTCCTGCTGTGCTGAAGTCAGAAGATGAGTTCAGATACGCAGAGCTCAAAGCAATTGTGATGTGTACAGGAGCTTGTTTCAGCTTTTACAAAATGGCCTGTCATGTACATGTATATAAACAAATAACTGTGTCTAAATGTACATTATTTTTTCTTGCAAATGTTGATTTTATTTTTCATAGGTTAATGTACCTAGAACGTTGATATAAGATAACAGATACTATTTGATTGCTAGGCACTGGCTTCACATCATAATCTGTGGTCTGATAAAAAGGTTTCTACTGATAAATACTATTCTTAATGCATTTTAGCTTTCTTAGTATACTTGGGGGAAAAAAAGAAGTGCAAGAAAGCCTGCTTGAAAAAAAATTCAGTTTGGAGCCCAAGGTATGCAGATCTTGTTTTAACTGAAGTGCAGCATCCATTACCTAAAATGGGAATTTGAGTATTTCCACAAGGAGTAGTCACTGCAGTGCAACCAGAAAGAAGGAAGGTACTGTCACCTGAGAGCGTGGCCAGTGAGATTTCTGGGGTGGGGGGGGAACAGGCATGCTTAAATCAGCATGAGCTCTGCTACCACTCAGTCCAATTTGGGGAATAAACCACTGCAATAATGGTGAATCCTTCACTGGGTCACATATAGGAGCTAATTGACTCTGGCTGTAGCCAGTTGAGGCTCTGGGCTGCTCAAGTTCAGGGCCCAGTTCTGCTTGGTTTAGCACCTTTGTCTCAGCTACCTGCTTAGGCTACCACTGTCAACTGTTCTATGAAAGCACTTCTGCAACATTCTCAAGGCTTTCATCTTTCTTCCAGTAGAGAATGGAAAGTATTTTCCCACTCTTAAATGAAATACAGTTCTTGTTTTTGTGCCAGCCACGATGTAACTTCTGGCAAAGTCCGTTTGGACTCGAGTCAGCACCAGGATCAGGCAGGAGAGAGAAGTGGCCTAGAGCTTCATCTGCCACCCACCTCTGGAGCTGCATCAGGCATGCTGGGACCTAAGCCCTGCATGTGTTGTGTATGTGCTTCCCTTAATTAAGTCTGACAGGGGGCTGAGAGATAACATGCTCTGATCAAAAGATTTTTTTAGAACATGGTGGGGCTTTTTTTTTTTTTTTCTCCAGTTAAGGGCATTAGTACATATCCTTCACATGTTTATCCCTGTGCATATTTACATAAACCTGATAGGTATCCTGCAAATCCAAATATTTTTGCAGATGTGTCTTCGAGCAGTTTGCAATGAGGCATTTTTTGGAGGTTAATTTTGGCTCTCTCTAGAAATCCTTGCTCAGGATCCTACATGTTCTTATATGCTAATATGGAGCTTTTTTGTCCAGTGCTGAATTAGACTTAGGTGCTTGTACTGTGGTGAAGATGGCCTAGCACTGAATATCAAAGGTACATAAGGAGCTGATCCCCTTGCTGTTTCACTGGAAAGCAATTTTTCTCCAGAAATTGTCTGCCACGTGAATTTTTAAATTGTGTTAGGTAAGAACCAGGAGCTACTTAGATTTAATTGCTTTTGGAAGTATTACTAGTGTGGAACAACTCTGTCTTGTAGGAAACTGGTTGTAAATTATGTGAGGGAGTGAAGACTCTAACAAACCAGGGCAGCCTTTAGAACAAAGCAAAATAAATGCTTGTCTGGAGCTGTGTCAGTGGGAGGCCACTGTGACCCCACAGCAGTTAATTTGTTTAGCATGTTGCTGCTGTTATGCTAATTAGGTATTTCTTGAACCAAGAGATTGTCAGCTCCAAGTTCCAAACTTCTTTTTCTCTTAAGGAAAAAAATAAAGGAAAAGGCAGATGAAAGTTTCTTGCAAGTGTACAATCCTAGGCTGCCTGTGCCTTTCTCTGTGCTTGGATTTTGCAGCCACTACAAAGCTCATTTTCTTTTTTTAATAAAAACACTCTGATAGCACTAGGTCAATCTCAAAAGCACAAAATTAACAGAACTGTATTAAATTATAAGGGTTTCAATGCTTAAAAGAAATGGACAGTTTTGCTGAGGAAGGGCCTCTGCTTGCAAGCTGCGTGTTCCTCAGAGCGGTGGGGGAGCACACTGACTTTTCAAACCTGTAGGATAACAGGTCAGAGGGTTGACATTTACTGTCAAAACATTATTTGGTCAGCCCAAAGATCAAGGACTAAAATGCTTTGGTCTTGATTTTTCTTCCCAGCAAATATTTCAATCATATCCAGGTAGTTTGGGGGGATTTCTTTATGTTCTACTGTTGAGCTTTCTGCTTCTCCTTCTATATCACACTTAAAAAACTGCTAAGCACGTACCACTCCAGTATGACAGTTTGGAGGGTTTTTTGTATTAGCACTCTAAAAAGGAATCACTTTCAAGTTACCTTTAGTCTCAGTGCTGGTAGAATTGTGCCAGTTTGCATTCAGAATGTCAAACTCTAGTTGTTGGCAATGATAAATCTTCATGCCTGGTTCAGACTGTTAAAGGCAGTGTGCCTTCTTGCAGACATCCAGTTCAGGTGCAGCTGAATTTGCCTTCATTCTTGGATGCTGAAAATTCCAGTTGGGATCTATGAGTCTCTGTTTCAGGCCACATTGAGTAGAGGTTGCACTCTGTGTTCATGAGGATGACACAAAACTGCAGTTGGGTTTTGAAGAGGTGTAGATCTGGAGCAGTGAGACTAGTTCAGCTTTTTACCCTTGTGTAGGGGTAAAGCCAGCTCTCAGTCTTGTTTGAGACTCTCCTCTGCCTCAGTCTACTGTCTTACAGTGCTGCCTTAGGTGTCCTAAAATGGTTTTAGTAGCTTCATATCCAGTTGGGCCTCATAAGAACTGCCTTTGAGCTGATGAACTTTAATTTATGTAAAGGACTTGGCCAGGAGAAAAATTCCCCTCCATAAAATGCAGTGGTAGCCATCAATTGCCCTTCCTATTGGAGGCAAGTGTGAGGCAAAAGTGAAGCTAAGCAAGACTGCTGTAGTAGTAATTACCTAGGTGCTTGTTTAACCAGGCAGCAAGTAATGAAGTCAGGAACTGTAATGTCACATCAACTGCATTACCTCATTTTCTTCTCTTGCAGATACAGGGAGGTTAAAAATAATGAGCCTGTCTGCTTCTCCCCATACCCCTGAGCGCATTGAATCACAAGCACCTTCTTTCTAAAACAAATTTATTTCTTGCCGGCCTCCTTCCCAACAAAGACTTGCCTGTGATGAATACCAGACTTCACAGCATATTTGTCAAAGTGGTACACCTGTGAGGGTTCCAACACAAGATGAATTTTGGCAGGCCAAGGGAGTAGAGGGAGGTACCAGGCAAGGAATAAATCTTTGTGTGTTACACCAGACTGTGAATGAGCGTTCTCCTCCTAAGAATCGCTCCTCTGACAGGTTATGATAAATTACGCTCTTTGTTGACACCTTCATCGTGTTATTTATGGCTCGTTAATTGAACTGAAAAGGAGACTTGTAGCACAGCAGGGGATTGTACAATACGTTTCCACTAGGCTGGAACCTGAACCAAAAACAAAAAAGGGGAGGAAAAAGGTAAAGTAATACATGCATGTGTGTACTCTGCACTGAAAAGAACTGGCTGCTGTAAGAGACCAGTCCAGAAGTGTAGCAACTGCTCTCAGCCCTCTAAGAAACATTCCTGATCAGTCCTCCTGGACCTCGCAGTTAAAGGCTGGATGTTTGTCTTGTGCCCACCTTTAATCCTTGTATCTGTGTTTCTCTGTGCATTGCTGAAGTGTGGGTTATCAATCCCATGCAAAGGCAAGCATCTGGCCTGTGTTTCTGAACTTGACCATCCCTTGCTTCCCTAACAGCAGTTTTCCCTGCTTTTTCCTAGTTCTCTTTTTCCTGGAGTGACATTCTGATAACACAGTGGGTGAAAAAGAAGGATGCTGGTGTGACACCACAGAAGTATCACATTTGTACAGCAACACAAAATTCTGTTCTTTTGGGGCAATATATGCCTATTTCTGAAACACTCTGATTTGGGGAACCTTCTAGTTCTCTGCCAGTGCTAAGGGCAAGGCCTTGTTAGCAAATACCCTATTGTGGTAGCATAGGCAGGCATTTTCTCTGAGAAGGAGTAGTGTAAACAGGAAAGGGAGAGGTACAGGATCTGAGCGGGTGGCTCTCTACCCTTGTTGTGCAAGAGTTGTCTGCAGGAAATATAGCTGTAAGTCATTGTGGGGGATGATAAAAGAGAGAAGAAAATCTTCAGCAGATAAATACTGAGGCAGACAGGCTTGTTTCTGTGAAGAATTATAGATTTGATGCTGAGTCTGAAATGGTTCTAACAAGCTCTGTCCTGAAAGAAAATTAAGTAAACTGATGCCTGGGAGTATTTATCATGCATGAGTATTTTGAGAAAAAACAGAATGCTCCAAGAAAAGAGCATGTTTTCCTATCAAAGGATTCTGAGATAATCATTCAGCTTCTTGCTGGAGAATACCATCTGAAATTCTCGCATTTCCATGGCAGTATGAGCAACATCATTTATGGATTTGCTGTTCAGGCTCCTCTCAAAGGAGCCAGGTCCTTCTGTAGCGCCAAGGTTGAGAGTTAAAACAGCGAGTGACAGGTCCCTTGTTAGTGGTGTCTAGAAGAGGGAGTGGTTGGGCTGGGTGTCAGGAGATCTGAGATTTGCTCTGGCAGAGTTCCTTAATCAGCTTTGTAGGTACTATCAAACTTCTTGAACCTCATGGTTTGGTGTGTGTCCTTTTTTCGGGTGCGAAATAAAGCTTTACTTTTGCCATAGCTAGAGACTGAGCAAGTGGTTGGGCAGCAATAAAATGTAACCAGGTAGTGAAAATTAATTCCTCTTCTGATAGCTTTCCAGCCTCTGAAGTGGAATATAGGCGCAGTGCCTTTATGTTCCCCTTTAAGGATTTCCTGGTGCAGGGGCAGCCTCTCCTGTGTGCCATTCTGTCAGCGGGGACGACACTGTGTTTTGCCAAGCTCTTGCTAGGTGAAGCCCAGTTCCTACGTGTGCAGCTCCCCGCCGCTGCCCCTCGGGAGGCTGCTCACATCCCCGAGTGCAAAAGCGGCCTCTGTGTCTGGGCGTGGGCCGTGCAGTGTCCGTGGATTCCCTGTGAGCCTGCGTGCTGTGCAGTGCTGTGGGCTGCAAGGCTGTGCTGTGACAGGGCCGGTGCAGGACCTGCACAGGAGCTGGGCTGCGGCTCACTGCAGGCTGCCAGAGCTCTGCAGTGAGCACGGAAGCAGGATGGCAGCTTGCGGCGGCGGGGGCCTCGGAGCCCGCTGGCCCTTCCGTTCCCGGCAGAGCCCCCTCTTCTCCCCGGGGCTGTGGGTGGGAACGGCATCAGCGCTGCCCCTGCCGGCTTGGCTTCCTCTGCGCTGCTTGTGCGCGGTGTTGATAAAAGAGTTAAAGCAGCGTAGTGGCACTGTGCGTGTGGAGGCACTGGGAATTCTCTATTTATAGCGCTGCTCTCCCTTAGCTCCGGGGAATTGTCGGCTGCGTGCCGCAGCAGCGGCCTCGGAGCACACTCCAGGTGCGGGTGGGTGCAGCAGGGAGGCTGTCCCCCACCCCGGGGCTGGCCTGGCCTCCTGAGGGACCTGGGCAGCGCCATGGCCGGGGAGGGGCTCGCTGCTCTCTGCAGGTCTGCCCGCAAACAGATGCTGCTCTTTCTTCTCCCTGGAGGTCTTTAGTGCCTTCTCTTCGAGGTGATGTAAAAGCAGTATGACTTGGCTTGTAATCATGACAAAGACGGAATTGTAAGGGGCTTGTTGCTGTTGTTTAGATCTAGAGAATGGGGTCATTAAGAGCAAGGGAGCGTCAGACCCAAAACACAAGGTTGTTTGCTGTTTCAAATAGCAGCCCAGCCCCATGATAAGTGGCAGCAGCCTTTTTGGGTTACTTGCCTCTGCCTAATTCCTCAGGAAAGTCACTGCTGCCAGTAAGGATATCAGCATAGCTCCTGGTCTGAAAGGGTTTCAGTTTCTCACTGGATATGCTACCAGGGTCCTTCCCCTGCCCTAGTCCCCAGAGCACCCCACAGCAAGGGAAAACCCTGAGGTAAAACTTGCACATACCAGTTTGCTTGGGTTTGCCATCTTCTAGAGCAGCAGTTCCACGCTGGATAGGTTTCATGTTTAAATACTGAAAAATGTTTTTACATTCTGTTCCAAGCTGAAATGTCATCTGGCAGCCTGATAAACTGGTTTCTTAGGGATCTGTCCAGTGCTGGAAAGCATCGTGCTGCCTTCTCCTCGCCCTGCCTCTTCTGTTCCTTTGTGTAGTAACTTAAATCTGAGTGTTGCCTATAGGCCTTTTTATGTGCTTCACACCAGAGGCTGTATTGCCAAAATATTAGCAGCTACTTCTGGAGCCAGGAAATGCAACATTGCAGGTTGAGTGGGAGCAAGGAGAAGGAAACCACGCAGATAGGAAAAGTCTGAGAGAAATTAAACAAGGAGGAAAAGAAAGTTTGCTGCAGGCTAGTTTCAACCATCACTTGTGAAAACAGCTGTAGTTAAGATCCAGTTCTACTGAAGTAGGGCAGAACAACCTCCATTGCAGCATTCTGCACTCTCTTCTCCTCCTTTTGGTTGGGAGCTTGGTGCTTAGAAAGATCTTGTTTTTCATTTTGTAGTTGTGCCCTTGCTATAGCATTTTCTACTCAGCCAGCTGGCTTTTGTCAGTTACAACAGTGTGTGTTTTGTTTGTTTTGTTTTGTTTTTACAGTATCAAACAAATTGAGCATTAAGCTATTTCTTCAAAGTTTTCACTGACAGATCGTCTTTCCTACTACTTAATTTTTTATTAAAAACTACTTGTAATAACATAGGCCTCATTACTAGCACAATAAACAGGTTCATGGATGAGGGACATTCACTTAAATAACCTTGTGGAGCTGCTGTTTCCTCACCACTTCTTCAGTCTTGCCCGGCTGTCAGTTTTCCAGGATTTTGACTGAGTGCACTCATATTGGCTCACTGCTGCAGCCATTGGAATACATTTGCAGCATGCCATGGTGATTGTGATAGAGTATCTGTATTGGATGAGGAGCTGTAGTGAAATAATTCTAGTTTAATACTGCATTCAAGTTAATTTATGCCAGCTATTTTTCCTTCCTTGCTGATGAGACTCAAAGTTTGCTCACAGTATCTTGTCTTTGCCCATAATAGGCAGACTTTGAGAATACTTTTTTGTTGTTTGCTATGAATTTTACACCCTGAGGTGCTTGTGGATTTTCCAGGTTTTGGCTTTTATTTTTATTGATCATATTATTGGCACACTTGAATTGATATTCTGCATATTTGCATATGCCCAGTGCTTCATTTCCAGATGTTCTTAACGTGCTTAACCAGCTCAGCACACGAACACAGCACCATCTCTTGGGCTTCAAATACTCTAGCCCTGGGAGACACTCCCTTGAATTAACTGTCTCAAATGAGACCATGAGCTGCAAACTGAGGATAACTGGGGAGAAACACTTTTCAGGATTTATGTAGCCTGATAGGCCCTTTAATTCCTGGACCACTAGTACAAAAATGAGGCAGATACAGCAGTGAGGTGTCTGTGTCTCAGATATTGAAGCTGCTTTTTTCCACAGCTATCTCTGCCTTCTTGTTTCTGTGACACAAGTAGAAACCAAGCACTGTGTGGTAACGAATACAGCAGAAAGAAAGGTGTTAGCGCTGGTGTCTGTTTTCAAATTCAGCAATTCAAGTCTCAAATGAAAATAATTTTTCTTTTTATTCTCTGAAGTTCTGCAGTGGAGGGGTAACATTTGGACATTTGTGTCATCCTTGATAACAAATGTGAGTAGAATCAGCAACTTTAATGAGCTCATGGGAGGTAAGTGCCACCCACACCACAAAATATTGGCTTCGGTCTCTGGCTTTCTGTGCTGTTGTTTCTTGTTGATTACAAAGCTAAAGGAGGAGGGAAAAACAACCTCCAAGTCACTCTTACATAATAGTTTGTTTTGTGAGGGTTCCACTAATCATGTCAATACTGAGCCTCTAGTTTTTGATAATTACATTGGAAATGCCCAGTTTGTACATAGTAATTCCAGCTATAATTACCATGAAATTATATAACTACAAATTACCCTGTCATGTGGATGGACTAAATAAGCATGTACAGTACCTGCTCTGTGATAACAAATTAGAATTACATGGTTGGTTAACTAGCAGTAATATGAGATTTTTGAAGTGGCCAAGCTGGCTAGTTATATGAAGAGAAAGTGTTGGATTTTCTTCCCAATGCTTGGTTAGATTTCAAAATAGTAGATAATTTATATCCTGATATTTCTTTATGTGGAAAAAACAAAGCAACTATGGTTTGGGGTTTGTTTTTGCTGGACACTTGTATTAAATCATTTGCTTGGTCACTGCCAGGTGCTGTGCTCATTCTCCTGGGTGGTGGCTGCTGCTTGTGGGACATGGCTGATTTGATTTGGGTTTTTTAGGGATTTTGGATTTAGTGTGTTAGGAAAAGATTGCTTTGCCTTTTTTCTATCAAAGAGCAGGGGTTTTTTTCATTTGCAACAAAAAACTCTGTTGATTGATAAAAGAGTTGTAGAGATTATATACAGGTGCAACCTTTCCCTTTCATTTGAGGAAGGGGAAAATCGTGTCTGAAAGTCATATACATGACAAAACAGCTCTTCACTGTGTCAGAATCTCCTTTTAAAATACCCATACTGTAGTTCTTTCTTACAAAACAGAAACAACATCGGTTTTTCTTAGTTGTTCTTGACCTCTGACATGACACGGTGGGCAAGAAAGGCACGACCGGAGGCCGGAGCTGGGTGCTTTGAGAGCCCAGGCGGTTTGGAGCTGTGGCAGCCCCGGGGATGCTGCCCCCGCCAGGGGCTCCCGCTGCGCCCGCGGGGAGGCTGGTGCTGCTCGCCCTGGCACCGAGCTGTCCCACCGAGCGCCAGCCCGGGGCGCGCACGTCTGTGCGCCGGGAGGGCCGGGCTGCTCTTGTACCCACACGCGAACACAGGTACAATGAAAAATGCTTCTGCATTCCGGCGGGCAGAGCGTGCAGGACGGAGCCGTCTCACCCGCGGCGCCCGGAGCCGTCTCACCCGCGGCGCCCGGAGCCGTCTCACCCGCGGCGCCCGGAGCCGTCTCACCCGCGGCGCCCGGAGCCGTCTCACCCGCGGCGCCCGGAGCCGTCTCACCCGCGGCGCCCGGAGCCGTCTCACCCGCGGCGCCCGGAG